>JBAJFG010000333.1:0-187500 GCA_037903475.1 Ancylostoma caninum | reverse complement strand
GACTATTGGCCGCAGGCAGACCCACTTTCCATCTGAGGACCCATATCCTGGCGTTTTCCCCACTACTGGGCCACGGAAGACCTATCCTCCGTCTATGGACCGGTATACTGGCGTTTTCCTCACTACTGGGCCACGGCAGACCCATCCTCCATTCGTGGGCCCTCATCCTGGCGTGTTTCTTACTATTGGCCACGACGGGTTCTTTCGTGATCCGTGGGCCCTTATCTTGGCGTTTTCCTCACTATTGGCCACGGCAGACCCATTCTCCAGCCATGGACCCGTATCCTGACGTTTCCCCCACTATTGGGCCACGGCGTAACTATTCTCAATCCGTGGACCCATATCCTGGCGTTTCCCTGCTATTGGCAGACCCGTTCTCCATCTGAGGATGTTGGCGTTTCCCCCCTTGTTGGGGCACGGCGGACCCTTTCTCGATCAGTGGTTTCCTATCCTGCTGTTCTGGTGTTTTTTCCTGAACTACCTGAAGCCCCGGCACATTTGCCCGTCATCAGTGCACCCGCACTACTTGTAAATCTCGAGAATAATGGAAGAAAGTTAGGAAACATTCAGTTTGGTCAATTGCATGTGCTTTCAGGAAATGTCACAATAGCTTAGGATGACTGATTCTTCATTCGTTCTTCTTGTGTATTGGATTGTACTGTCCTTCTTATAAACAACCACTGATCCCAGGACTCCCTCATCTATGCGGGACCTCGGGAATAAGTGCGCCACACGCACACTCTCAAGTCAAGGACCGAGTGCGGCCATCGCTGCGCGACCTCTCGTGATTCATTCGAGGAGAATCATTTTCTGTTCACCACAAGTCTATCAGACATCGCTAAAGCGCCAACAGAGGGGTTACTCTGCTCCGTACACTGCTGTTACGCAATATCAAGTCGTTGTAAACATTCCCTCGCCCGGAGGGCTCGAGACGGTTAGAGTAGGCTCCCGCCACGAAACCCTGAAAGCACTGTCTAAAACTCTCGCTTTCATCATTGGAGACTGTATCCATTTTTCCGTCAGTGCCGCCCTTACGGTGCTTTGTTAAGAGGATTATTATTATTATTATTATTATTATTATTATTATTATTATTATTATTATTATTATTATTATTATTATTATTATTATTATTATTATTATTATTATTATTATTATTACTATTATTATTATTAATTATTACAGAAGGCGAGATCGCCGAAACGTAGGCCATTTGGAGGAATAAAATCATTAACAATCTTGGTCAAAAACAGCTGTAATAGATACTACACAAGGTCGAAAAAGGGATTGTCACGTTTTTCCATCATGAGATGGAATCAATCACGGAAAGATTCCATACAAACCTCTTCCGTTCTTCAACAGTAGTGTCGAGCCCAAATATCCTCGCTGGTGACAGACCACCTCAGATTCTTCCTTGGGAAGTTCGTGTTGCGATAACAAGCATGAAACTCGGCACCGCCCCTGGACCGGACCGTAGATCGGCTGATTTATTACGAGCAGCAGGCGATCATCTTCACGTCTTTCTCGCAGCACATTTCTCATGTTATCTTCAGAAGGAAAGAATTCCGAACCAGTGGAGAACTGGAGAACCTCACGCATCCATGTGTATAAGTTGACTAAATGAACGTCTGCTTATCTGTTCACATAACTATGAACGATTGTTTCAGCCTAAATAGAAAAATGACAGGAAACAATGAAATACACGGGCAAAGCCGGGATGGCTGCTTTTTAATGGATAAATGACTGAATCAAACAAAAAGGCGAAAAAATAAGTAAGTAGTAAAAACGAAATTGATTTGTAAACGCATGTAGCAATGTCCGAAATCTGTCTAGTCTTACCTTTACCAGCTTTTAGTGATTTGCGCTGTAGTCAAGAGAAAAGTGCCAAGCAGAATTAGTTTACATTTTTAAATGAAAATGAGAAAAATCCTGACAAAGAACGCATTCAGGTCATGAGCTCACGATAAAGGTACTGATTGAAGCAGGCTCCGATATTGAAATGAAGAACTCACACGCAAAGACGCCACTGGATTGCGCCGTAGACAAAGGGCATTTGAGAGCCGTCGAAGTACTGCTGAATAACTACGCACGCACCGAGGACATAGAAGACATGATGTAAGCCTTCTGCATTAACAGCACATCCGTTACTTTCCCTCGAAAAAAGTGACTTACTGGCGCTTCATGTGTAATTTTTTATTATTCTGGAGTTCTTTCAGGTCGATATTATTATATTTAACAATTTTAACAATTTAACAATCCTCCTACATAAAGACTGGTAAGGGTCCAGATTTTTTTGGCGTCAGACCACTCAGACAATAACAGCGTGCGGCCCGCGCACCCATCAGCGTGCCATCGGACACCGGTCACGCCGATGGCACTGCAATCGCGCGCCGGTGGTCGGCTGCATGGCCACAGCGTGCGGCCCGCGTACTCATCACCATGCGTGCGGCGATGATAACGCCGATGGTACGCCAAATGTCCGCCGCTCACTAGAAATGCTTGCGCTACGGCTCCTTTGCTGCTCTTGTGATTGTTCATGCATCCTGTTACGGCTCCTTCGCTGCTCTTGTGATTGTTTATGCATCGTAGCACCTTCAACATCCTAAGAGGACCAATGAACTGTAGACAGTGATGGAACAGAATCTTTTATTAAGTATTCTTGCAATAGGAATCTTCTTGCATTAGGATTAGAGACGAGTGCGAATCGCAGGAGGCAGAATCGAATGTAACGAACCGTAGTAATTTAATTTTCTATCAGACTATGAATTCGGAATCTTCACAATAAGGGGTGTAGTCTTTCCGGAACGACGAGTCCCCTCAGCCGGCGGGAAATCTCGTGGCGGCGCGGCCATCTTGGCAGCGTACGTCGAATTAATCAGCTGCTGAGATCAACGCCGCTACGCTCAATCGGCAAAAATGTGGGTTTTTCTTTGTATTTCTCCAGTGTTGTGGTTTCTTTTTCTTTTGAATGTGTTTCTTTTCATAAAAAAAAAGAAACCACAACAGTGGATAAAAACAAAGAAAACCTACCTTTTTGCCGATTGAGCGCCGCGGCGTTGATCTCAACAGTTGGTCAATCCGACGTACGCTGCCAAGACGGCCGCGCCGCCACGAGGTTTCCCGACGGCTGAGGGGGCTCGTCGTTCCGGAAGAACTGTACACTAGTTAACAGTTAGGAGTCAAAAATTCGGAGCTGGAGATCTACTACTACTGAGAAGTGGTGAACAAAAACGCTTCAAAACAAAAGAATGAACAAAAGAGAATAGACAAAAATCAGGTTAATCGATTACAAAGCAAAGTTTCTTGCACCGTAATCGGCAGCATTGTATGCGTACGTGTGGATAGGGTCCTCGTTTTCTGCGTTGGGGTTGTGCAACGGGCTATCGTCTGAATCTATCTGTGGGGCGGGCCTCTTAGCCTGTCGCTGGAAATGCAAAGATTGTCAGTGTGAATGTATATGTTGTGAGAAATATTGTGAGATTCAATCTTACGTTATTAGGAATCCACTTGTTGGCGATTTTGTCGTAGCCGTACGACCATACATCGCGTCTAAATATTTCATGAAGGGTTGTCTTGAAATAGAGTTTGGAAGTAGCTGAGCACGACCGCATATAAACTCACAGAGCTAACTGTACCGCTTTTAAAACGTGCGGGCGCCACTCAAGTTTCCCCTTATAAAGTTGCACCAACTTGTCCTTACGTTCTTTTTCAGTCCTTCCCAGTTCTTTGTAGTAGCTGCAATCACACTTGTTCATAAACATATTGAAAATAACACATGCTTCCCTACCTTGACTCTTCCAAATCTACATCTGTCCCCGGAATGATTTCATCATGCCCGAATCCGAGCATGTCCTCGCCTAGTCCTAAAACAATCCCATTGCTTAGTTGTAGGAAAGAAAATTTGAAACACTCACCGATAAGGACATTTTCTACGTCCTCAGGCAGGCTTTTCAATCTAGTGTCACGACCCTGCTTATCGTTGAGACGAATGGAGTATTCTCTAACCGCCTCGGGAGGGTCCGTAACCTGGAATCACACGCGTCTAACCTCTATATTCGAAGAGACTGTTGACAAAGAAGAGTGGCAATCGTTCTCATTTTTCCTTAGTGAACCCTATTTCCTACCACAGATTGACGACCGCCACTATCTCATCTGATGCCTATTCCACTAATAAAAACGCACGCGCATCAACAAGAAGCGGTACAAGGCAGCGAGCTTCTGGTAGGTGTTATCTTTCTTGCGTGGCTGCCATTTGGTAGCCAGCTCCACGAGATTGAGCTGCAATAGGAAACATACAAGCATTTCAAACTACACAGCGAAAGCAGAAATAGCAATCCTTACTTCCAGAAAAGGAGGAGATGAATTGATCTTCCAAGCTTTAGCGCATTTTTTCACGGACACCTCAGGCTCCTGGTCCGGAAATGTTGCTTCTGCGGCGAAGTCCATTCATTGTACGAGCATTTTTGAGGATGAGTGCGATGTTAAGATCTCCCTACAATATGAAGCGTGACTTCTAGCCTTGAGTAAGTGTAGGGAGCGGTATTAAGTACTAAAGTGACGCAAAATTTACTTATTATTATTAAGATGGCATAGGATTGAACTGACATCTAAGTGAAAAGGGTTATTAACGCAATGCTTCCCGACAAACCTGCAATTTATTTGCAACCAGATTCAACCAAATTGCGTCGGGTCCCTCCAAACGATCAAGTCCTTCGAATTGCAACGTAGCGCGCATTGCAGCCTCCGATCGCAAAAACTTCTACCCAAATAAAGCAATTACTTTGATTTCTCGCTATTCTTGCCAACGGATGAAACATGTGTACATATCTCAATATGCTCAGCATGAATATGACAAGCATTTTTGGAGGATTCACCTGTAAAACAACCTTATCGTCTTTGGCAAGGGTGGGTGAAGAAGGGTCACTAAAACTCTTCACCGAGATGATGACGATTTGGAAATGATTCTTTAGGTTCAACAAAAAAATGAACAAAAAACAACCCGCAATTTACCACTAGTCCACACTTATAGATAGCCGGGGGAAGGAGAATACCCGAGCAAATCCGAAAACACCGTCTAGCGGTAAACCACGAAAAACTGAACAACTAACCGCTAAAAAGAAAATTACTAATGGTAGATGAAATAGAAAGACTCACGTTGTAGACCGCCTGGTTGAAAATACCGCGGCGCTTTTTCTCCAGAATATGATTGGCTCCATGTGCAGAACACCCCTCACAATACAGTCATGCAGCGATCTAACAACAATCGGTCTCGCCGGGGGCTCCGGTGCAGCTTGAAAATGGTACTGCTGTCGCTGCTGGATGTTTCCTAAACGAGACCATTGAGCTATCTAGCTTGAGAAAACAACATCTTTTATACCTACCATATGGGACTTCTTCCTGTACCTGTACAGGAACTTCGTCGGATCTCAAAACATGGGAGTTTTCCGGAGCAAACTGTTCACTTCCATCACTAGTTATGAGATATATGCATATTTATGTATGATTGTGAAGAGACACAGAATACGTAGGAATGGGACTCACCGGTTTCGTGGACCAATCGCTCGCAAAGGGGTTCTAGAAGCGTAATGAATCTTTGGACGAGGAAGATTTCGACCTCTGGTCGGGGTGCACTGACTTGATGATTGCATAATATCTAAAGTCCTGAATCGCAGATAAGTCCTCACTCACACCGCCTGACATGATATGCAAAAATACGATGGTTGCGTAGACCAGAAACATTCGAAAGAGTGACAATATTTACATAATGAAACCATTTATCTCATTCCACAACTTAAAGGACTCATACTAAATACCTACAAACAATTAACTCATAATTTAATCTTCACGACCGCAATGCAAAGGTGTGACTATCATATTTTATCAATGAGAAAGTTCCCCGTATGATTGAAGGGGGTCTCACACGGGTGCGAGTACCTACTAGCTCATAGAAATAGCTGTTATTATCGTGTATGAGCCGCATTAACTGGAATGCAGAACGCCGACATTCGTGAGGAAAATGGTTAACTAAATTGTGCAAGTGAGCGAATGCATCAGAAGTAACATACTCTTCTAAGAGCACCCTAACAGTGTTACTGGAGCGATTGTATAGGAAAAGTACAACTGATGCAAAGACCTCAATTTCTTCGCTACCATCAATACCATTAAGATAGACGAGATCTTGTCGACTTCTCGTGTTACGACTCCAGTACTTGCCAGATGAGTAAATTTTGTTTCGGATAACGAGCCTGGAACTGTACCATGATTGATGTAAAGCTAAAAGGATTCTCGTAGTATCAAGTTGCTTAACATACTATGGCTCTTCGCCAGAGCGCAGAACTCGGGTCTTCTCCGGCTCGCACAGATCTGCTGCACAAACACGACTCCTTTTCGGTATGTAAATGTAGTCATTAATGAGTATCCCCACCGGAAACCTGAACGAAAACGCTAAACCATGGAAGAATAGAGGTCGACAAGTGCTATCTATTGTCTGCGTGTGTTGTCGCAGTTACGTTAAATAAAGTTGTTGCATTTTGTTGAAAGAGTTGCATTTGTTCCAAATCACTGGCAGCGATCCACACACAATCTATAGGTATCACTACTACAGTAGCTGGCGGCGGTGATATCCTGTGCTATGCTTCGCCTGGAGTGTAATGCAATGCATAGGTTGAGATGTACCTCAAACTTGCGCTAGGGAACCGATGAGTAATGGATGCATTGAAAGAAGTGCAATATATTGCTGCAAAAAATGCAATGGATTACAAGAAATGCAATAGTTTGGACGGAAGGAAAAGATTTGAATTTGCGTGACCACCACAATCCCGGACAAAATACGATGCAAAATATGAGGATACCTCAAACTTGGGTAATTGAACCAATGACGAATGCATTACATTCGTCGAAGTGCATTGCCACTTTTGTCAATGCAGTGAATTTTTGTAAATGCATTGCATTCTATGCAATGCCTTTCATTTAAAGGATTGAATTTTAATATCGGAAGAAATAATTCGGTTATTTCTCCCGCGAAAGATACGACGCAACATGCATGGCATGACCTCAAACTTAGGTAATTGAACCGAAAACGAATGCAATGCATTGCTTACACGCTGTGCATGCTTTGTCAATGCATTGCTTCAAATGCATTGCATTTCCTGCACTATTAACTATTTAACTATTTAACGTGACTGCGACAATTCACGGACATCTGTTGACCTTTTTAAATGCTTGTTCTCAAACTTTCCTGCTAAACTCAGCAATGGACGACTTGCATTCGCGCACTCTTCATTGAAGAGGGCTCTTACTTTTTTTGAAAGCAAATACCTGAAAAAAATGTGTGTCTGGAAACAGTTCCAGGTCTGAAGCAATTTTTTCGACCTACTTTTCGATGATCAAGTTTGCGCTGTTAGTTGTAGTCTGGTTTATATTTATTTGAAGTCTCCTGTGATGACTCTCGAAATGAGATGACGTCCACTGGTAAAGCGACCCAAAAGTTGTAATTTCGGCATCCGTAGAATGGTCAAAAAACCACTGAAATAACTGGCTGCACTTCGTGCCCGTTCCTCTTTATAATCTAACTTACATGGCACTTCATAGTGTAAATTTCTGGACACATAGCGATCCAAATGTCCCTTGTCCGCCTTGCTATTGCCTTTGACTTTTCAATGATTTCCACCGTTAGAGTAGAAGATAGCCTCAGCTACGGGCAACCCATCCACACGCAGGTAAAGAGGCCATATCTCGCGTCTGCAACTGTCCACCATACGCTTCCGCTTTTCCGTTACAATTATAGATAAGCACGTCCAAAAAGCTAACTTGGATACCCTCTTCGGCTTAAAACCATCCAGTGAAAGTGAGAGAAGGATCTTTAGGTGTCTTCTACTAAACTCATCCGCAGTTTCAATGCGCTCATAATAGCCAGCGAAACAGCGAATGTCGCTTCGATCTTCGTCCGGGGCTCCCTTAAAACCAGTATTGCCAAAGACGTTTGGAACGTTTGAACTAAAGATGATACCCCGTGTCTATGGAGGCGCTCGTGCTCCTCTAAGATACTCCTTACATGTTGCAGAAGGAGATCACACAGCTGTGGAACCATGTTGATGACATGAACTTCTATCCTTTGCATCCGTTTCGCTCTCTTTATGCTTAATCTGAACCATACAACCTTATTCTAGTATTTCAGTTATGTTCTGCTAGGAAAACTTGCGCGAAATGCAAACCCATAGATGCGCCAGCTCTCATTTTCGCAAGCGGTTTGATCCACTTGCATTGCTTCATTACACATGCAGCAGAAATAGTATCGCTCCCGATCGTACTCGCGAAGCACACTATTATACAATTTCGTCACATGTCCTTCGTACTAAATGTGGAACAGAAATTTTGCATCTCCAAATGAACTATCACCAAACACTGCAATTTACCGTTATAGGAGGAGGAGTTCCGTAAAGTACTCCCATGAGATCTTCCATACGTTTTATTTCCTCAAGTGATAATCCAAAGTGTTGGACGTACATACCATAATATAGTGTCCGTTCATATGTAGCTAAATTTATGGAGTATATTCTCAAATCTCAAGAAGAGGAAGTGTAGGATATGAAGACGCACACATTGTCCCATAATTCGATGTTGGCTGTGAGTTCCCGTTACTTTCCGCCTCATCATTTTCTACGCTAGCGATGTCCACAAACGGAAAGTCATGTGGTGGACTGGCAACTCCATCTACATTGATCATAACATGTGAGAAGGAATGTAGATAATCAGAGAGTAAAGTAGAAACTTATTTATCGGATAAGCAAAATGGTGTTGTGCCGTGTGTCCTTAGTGCCTCTACTTTGTTTGCACACCACAATGACACTATTGCACATCCGAGACAAAAGTTTTCTATTTTTTTAAACGCGAACATGGCGTAGTCGCTATTTCAAATGCTCAACTGTGTACACATTTCGTACCGGAATTCCATTTTTGATCCGACAACGCAATGCCACTTCCCTGCGGAAATCGGCAACCTTTACAGTTCTGCTACTAGTTCTGCTAGTGAACCTATCAAAGCGGGCAAATACGACACTGTAGTACAAAGTGAATGGGGTATACGCGTTCAGCGCCTTAAAAACCACCTAGAAGAATTCTGATAGGATGTTCCGTCTCTATCGTATGTACACTATGAACTTGAAAACATCGAGTCACGGTACAAACTGCACACGAATTTCATGTTCAGCGCTTCAAATGCGCCATGTTTCCGCGAAACAAGATCTCGGAAATTGCAGGGTCCCGGACGTGTAATAGTGCAACAACGAAAATGCGTTGCCATTCAAATAAATTAAGAGTGAAATGGACAAGAAAGCACATCGAGAATTCAGAGAGAAACAAAATTTCAAAGAAAACACACCTGAACTTTCGTCGCCAATGGGATGCTCCAATGCATGATTTCGGTTGTTGTCCGTCTCCTCGTCACGCCTTTCCAACTCCGCCCAATTTCGTTGTTCGCTACGTCGTTGGCGAAAATATTCTTTTACGCTCTCTGAAAGCAATCGGTTGAGAGCCGAGCATTAGAATATGGAAATACTGGGGGAAGGTGGGCAGGGGGCACCTAAATGTGGTCAACTTCACAATTCGTACACGTTCTGCCTTGTTAGTGAACTACGGAGGCAAATCACCATTTCTTGAGGGATTAAGCAATCGACCCTCTCTAGAGCAACAACATTTCCTACAAAAAAAATGCTTGGATAGAAGTTAGAATTCAATTAACCATTGCAAGGTGGAAACGTCAACTAATGAATCATAATGCGCACAACTTCAGTGCCAGACGACTGACCCCTTTTCCAACTACTGTGCCTACAACGACATCCCTCCGAAATTTAATGGTGCACAAGCACAGTCGTGGTAGTCCTGATTCCGTTTTGCCTCCTTCAATAAGATGACCTCTCAATCAAAAAGCTGCACATCCTTACAACGGTTTTACACGCTGACTCGCTGGTTTTTTTCATTTCCTGACGGGCTTTTTCGCGGTTATAAAGTGACAGATGGGATAAGGCCGATTAAGATCACAAAGGAGGGACATGAACGAAGTCTGCGAGATATTAGTACTTTCGAAAGTAAAGAATTCAAACTATCATCAAAAAAAATTCATCTTACCTCCATAAGCTCTCGCGCCGACGCGATCCGGAGGTCGGAATTCCAAGCGTCGGGGCATTCACCACTTCAAAAATAATTTTATTAGAGAGAGATACGTTCACTGAGTCCATATCTTAGCTAGCTTGCAGAACTCACCTGTTACTGCAGTACTTCAACAACTTGCATGACAACGCGGGAAGTGGCAAGCACCCGGGTGCAACTGAAATTGAAAAACATTAGCTGAAATACAACTCACACTCACTTATAAACATTACGTATACAAGTACACGCACGAATACGCAACATTGAAACAGTGAAATAAAACTGATTCATGGAAACAGTAAACAGAACAGTTCTTTCCACCTTTCCTTAAAGGAACACTTGATGGAACTCGATTAAATTCAAAAGTGGAATGGCGCCTTCTGTTATTTTCCGTTTAGTTCACTTCTTTAACGTACGAATTTTTGCGGACATGCGCGCCGATGGCACGGCGTTTGCCACGCCCACCTAGCAGGGCATGCCGATCGCACGCTTGACATGTAATGCGCGCGGGCCGCACGCAATTATTGTCTGAGCACGAGAGTCTTGCGAAATCTTTTGTGCAGTGCACAGACGATGGTGGAGGGAGAGATGCGCAGACGTCATACGAAAAACTGATTTATGGAGCGAGATGAGACTAGATCCTCGCGGGACCCGCAATTTCGAAATCCTCGCACAGTGGCTGTCCTCCGCTGGCGGTCTCACAGCCAACCGATGAGACAGAGCTAGCAAGGCGTCAAGGCAACACAATGTAGGGAGCAGGAAAGCCACTGCTCTTCACTCAAAACCAACTGTTGCACTGCAGATCAGCATGGCCGAGATCGGTGTGAGGCCCAAGAGCTCTCTGGGCTCAGTGCAGTGGTGGTAACCGTCGCACTTCACACATGCCGCACGTTATCGTCCTAGCATCCGTCCGAAAACCCTGAGAGAATCTGCAGCCACGGAAGAGATTCCAGTTGTACACTCACATGCATAGAAAACGTGTGTCATTACAGACCACTGTGACACTTCCTGTGATGAAGTATGTAATTGTTCAAATTTTCTGGGTAACTCCTAACTTCCTCCCATTGCTCTTGAGATTTACAAAGCGTGAGGACGCACGGACGATAGGTGTTCCAGGGGCGAATAGTGGCAGATACTGTTATTTCGATCGAATAGGGGTTGTACTGTGATTCAACGTTGCGGAAAAGCTAGGATACCGCTTCGCAGATGGAGGAGGGGTCTGACATGGCCCAGGTGGGAGAAACGCCAGAATAGGGGTTCACCGATGGACGATGGGTCTGTGGTGGCCAAAAAGTGGGTGAATGATAGGGAACAGTTATGCCGATGGAATAGGAGTCCGCTGTGTTGTCAGTTGTGAGGAACACCAGCATTCTGGTCCACTGAAGGGAGGATGGGTCTGCCGTGGCCTTAAAGTCAAGGGAAGGTCAGCATTCAGGTCTAACGAAGGAGGTGAGTCTGCTGGGGCCTGAAAGTTAGAGGAAGAACTCCAGAATGAGCTTTCATGGATGGGGGTGGGCGTGCGCTGCAGTCTAGAAATGTAGGGGACGTCAAGATACGGGTTCACTGATATAGGGGAGGCCCGCCGTGCCCCAGGTGCAAAGAAGGCCATAATATGGGTCTGCTGTGGCCAAAACTGTAGGAATGGCAGGATATGGTTATGCCGGTGGAGTTCGCTGTGGCCCTGGTGTGAGGAACGCCAGGATATGGGATCCACCGAGAGGGGTGATGAGTCTGCTGGGCCTGAAAGTTGAGGGAACTCCAGGATACGGGTTCGCAGATGGAGGAGGGGGTGCGCTGTGGTCTAAAAGTGCGGGGAACGCCAAGATACTGGTTCGCTAGTACAGGAGAGGTCCGCTGTGCCCCAGGAGGGAATGGCAGGATACGGTCATGCTGATGGAGTAGGGGTTCGCTGTCTCAGAATTGTTACTTAGATAGATAGATTAGATAGTTAGATACGGATTTCGCCACGGCACATAGGTCTGCTGCGGCCTAAAATTTGAAGGAACTCCAGGACACGGTTATGATGATGGAGTAGAGGTCCGCTGTGGCCCGGGTATGAGGAACGGCAGGATATGGTTCCACCGAAGCGGCATGGATCTGCTGTGGCTCAGTATTGTGGTAAACGCCAGAACACGGGTCGATATCGATAGGTCTGCTGTGACCAAAAAGTGTGGGAATGGCAGGATACGATTATGTCGATGGAGTATGGGTCCGCTGTCTCCGATTTGTAGGAACGCCAAGATAACGGTCTCCCATGGCACATAGGTCTGTTGCGGCCTAGAAGTTGAAGGGCACGGTTATGACGACGGAAAGGTGGCTCAGCTGTTAAGAACGCCAGGATTCGGGTCCACTGAAGGGGGATGGTCTGGTGTGGCCTGAAAGCTAAGGAACTCCAGGAGACAGGTTCGTGGATTGTGGAGGGAATGCGCTGTGGTCTAAAAATATGGGGAACGTCAAGATACAGCTTCGCGAGTATAAGATATGTCCGCTGTGGTTCGGATGCAAGGAACAGGGTCTGCTGTCCGCTAACAATGTGGAAATGCTAGGATGCGGTTATTCCGATGGAGGAGATATCCGCCTCTATCCAATCGTGGTAAGCAAGAAGATATTGGTTCACGAATGATGGAGGGGTCCCCTTTGGCCCAGGTGCGAAGAACGTCAAGATATGGAATCGCAGATGAAGAAGGTGTCCGCTGTAGCCGATGTGTGAGGAACGCCAGAATGTGGGTTCACTGCTTTGGTCGAATGATGTGGAAAACGCCAAGATGTCGATTTACTTTCGATTACAGGAGGAAAGCAGCGCTTGCTCCCTGTAATCGGAAGAATAGGATGTAAACGCGCTTATATACGGGTCTGCAGATGGAGGATTGCTCCAATACAATCCATTACCTAGGAAAACGCTAGAAAGCGTGTACACCGATTGAGATTGGTGGGTCTGCTGTGGCTCAGTAGATGGGAGAGCTCCATAATATGGGTCCAGCGAAGGATGAAAGACGTGCTGGCGCCCTATACAGGGTGCAGCTTAAGTTCTCGGACAAGAAATTTTGATTCCATATTTCTTGCAGGCTTGTAATGACTCTAAAACTACTCAGTTTGGGCATCAGTCGTAATATGTTTTGAAGTTCCCTAATTAACGTTATCTTAATAAAAATAGGTTCGGTTGCATCGTCTTCACTTCTTGTCCGGGAACATATGCCGTACCCTGTAGCATGAAAAACGCTAAGGAGAGATTCCACCGATTGAGGAGGGGTGCTATGCGGTCCAAGTATGAGAAACGTCAAGGTACGGTAACATCGATGTGCGCCGGAGCTGGAATGGTAGGAAAACTTGACTTAAAGACAGCACTCACGATAAAAAAACGTTGTCGACTTTCTCATGAAATTCTACTCTGGAGGCTACTTTTGTGCCCCTTGTAGAGAAAAGACCATCGAAAAAGGCAAGGTTTGCGCGAAATACTATGTTGTAGTTTGCCAATACATGTCCATTTGTACGAGATCTATCGCCTGAGATGGGTGTCATCGCAGAGCTGCGGAACGGATCACCACTATAGGAAAATCCTGATCGATCCTGTATCAGCTGAGAAACACAGCCGCACACGGTCAGAGAGAATGGGGCGGGGTTGAGCGTACTGGGCGCATTTGTACATGCGTACGAGTTTTGTTACTCGAGTAACTGCAGGATTTGGAGAGATTCCTTTTGCAGTTACAGTCCAATTGATGGCACCTTTGAAATGAGCACGAATTCGAGGAAACTTTTTTTCAGCGTGAGTGCTGCCTTTAAAGAAAGATGTTCGTAAGCATCCCAAAGTGATAAAAAAATGATACTAGCCCTGCGCAGCGAGTTCACTTTCTTTGAAAGACTACTGCAGCTCCAATTTCTGCTTATTTTGTTACATATATGATTTGCTTCTCGCTCTCTTCCGCACAATCAATTGCATCTCAAGCGACCTCCTCTACTTTCTCCCAGATGTCCAAGCAGATTCTTATCTGTTGGAGTATTCCAACAACAGTCTCAACCTGAATTACTTCGAGTTCTTATTTACACTGTGTCAGTTACAGCAAATAGTCAACAGCTACTAGATTCATATAAGCGATATCCTTGCGCAGACTTAAGGATGACTAGCTATGATAAGTCCATAGGCGTTTGAGAAGAGCGATGACAACAAACGGCGGATGTATCATTGCATCGGAAAGTGAATTTAAATGGTGATGTGTGATGAAGAGTCCTCGAGCAAGGCGCGTACAAGAAGTCCGGAGTTGGTTAGACTGGTAGAACACACACAACTCATAAGGAGAATTTCCTACTCAAACTCAATTAATTACTATTTTCTCTTCTATTCCAATTTCTTGAGGATTTCATAGGTTCGGAACGTTTGCACATTCCTCAAGTGGCTGCCCCACCCCACTTTCTAGCGACCCGTAGGGGCACTAGTTTTACAATAACAAACAGTATTATTTAACTCGCAATCATTTTAATTTTTTCTAGATCTATGTTACAAGTGCAGGCAAATGCAAGTGAGTACAAGCGGGTAGGCTGAGAGCACCCTCTTCTCTGGGGCGTGGCCGTGGCCTTAGCCAAAAAAAAGAGCGTCACACATGCCTTATTAGCATAGCTGAAATGCACTGAAATGCATCCACTATCCGATTCTCACAGTAGTGACAAATGCAGCTTCAAGGGGTTCCCTAGTCCAGTGTAGTTGGCTTCTGCAATCACCTGTCATTTGCCGTAAGAATGAGTTTTTGAAATTCTTAACCATAAGGATTTCACTAACACTCAACTCAGAAAGAGGATTTGCTGAAAGAGCTAGTCCGCGAAAGATCACGCCGCTCGAAAAACGAAACGTCTGATAAAGTGTCTTCTGCTCACGGTAATAGTGGTGAGTGTGCTGGTGCTACTGGGCATTCCACGAAACAAGTAGAAACGGTGAAGCAGGACAGAACAAGTACGTATGGCACGTCCCTGTGCACATTTCGACAATCATCTGCCGAGGTAACGAACGACAGCATGAATTCTGGGCTGGGATTCATAAAACGAAGAACAAGCAAACCAAGGATGGCTAGCATGATTGGTTATCGTATTGACTATATAAACAGATAGACGCAGACAACAAAAGTTGGTTTGCTAGGCTGGGTTTGCTTGATTATCGTTCCATGAGTCCCAGCCCCTGTACGCCGATGACAATGGTTGACATCAACTCGACCTCTCCAAACAAAATTCTTGGCTAGATCTAAACATGAGAGGAGTTAGACATATCTACTTTCTCAAGACTCGTAGGTGAAATCCAGCTCGTTCTGCTTGTGTGAATATTCGTTTTTTTTTTATAAGGAGTCCCTCTTAATTTAGTTGACTATAGCGAACAAATCATCTGACATGCCTTCCTTAATTATTTCAATGTTAAAATAAACTATTTAGGTGAAATACATATTGAGGTAATGAAGAGAAACTCTTACAGTATTTCGTAGGTTTTCGTACCGTGTTGGTTAACTTAATGATACTAATGAGATTCCGAAGATGCGTTTTCAGTGCTCAAGGTATAGGTATGGTGATCAACAGAGGGAATGGTAAGGGCGAATTAAAAAACAGGCAAAAGGTGCCAAATAAATAGCGCACTTTTTTCAAAAACGTGTAATTCCCTTTGGACACAAGTGGCGACGGGCAATCTAAATGTCTAAGTATGTAAGTATAGTATGGCATCCAGATATGGTTACATACTTATAGAGCAGAGCAAGCTCTTTTGCGCTCTAGGTAGAAGAGTTGTCAGCTGCAGGTAGAAGTCAAAGTCACGAAACAGTTGAAAATTTCCAAGAATCTCGTATTCGAGTTTTTTTTCTGAAATCTGAGGATTTTTCTGCAGTATCGCAAGCGTAGCATTCCAAATCACCTCCTTTGCATTTATCAAGACGTCAGTGCTGACTCCAGCTCCGGTGAAACGGCTTCGCTGCTAGGGAAATGCGGATGAGCACTTCTTGGAGTATTTTCCTTGTCACTTCCAGGATTCTGAACAGATGACCCTTTCCAGGCTGCTTCTCAAAAAAGCACATTCATCATTGCCTATTGTTGTTATATGATCTAAAAAGTGGCGAGCGGTCTGCAGGAAAAGCGCTCGAGATACTCAAAAGCGCATTATCTGAACCCCAACTTTTCGCCAATATTTGAAAAAATAAAAAAAAGCTGGCTTAAATTTTGATGAATCTGCTAAGAAACCTTCAAATAGCTATCCTATTCAACAGGAAAATTGCAATATTTATGCAGCTTTTCCCATCACCCAGATCCACTTATTTATTTATTTATTAGGTTGGTGCAAAAATAATGCGCGTTTGCAAGCCTTTGATTCCAAACCTCATAACTCCGTTCAAAATCGATCTTTTTCAAAAGGCTTAGAACCTTTTAATCCGCAAATCTTTAGCAATAAGGTAGACGTTCTCTGACTACCGTGCAATTCTGACAGGACCTTCTAGAATCGACGAACTTCCGGAGGGCAATTTTGGTATCACTTTAGTCTTCGAGAAAATTCTCCTGGAAGAAGTCGCACAGGTTCTCGGGGAAGTGGTAGTCGATGAGCGAGAAGCTTGCTGATTATGATATAGGACTCCGAGCTTCCTAGCTCAGTTGCTCCAACCTGTGAAGAATCTGTCGTGCAGGGTGTGCCTGGACGGTGCCGTATAGGAGTGAAGAATCCATTTTATTGAGCAATGCTGGGGCAACAAAGTGAAGTTTCTAATTTAATTTCATTTACGTCCTGAAACCACTAATCAGATTAGGAAGAATGAATGAGCTACAGTGAGCAATTCTTGCAGCAGGTCACCACAAATTCGCCGTGACCTTATTTTGGTGTTGCTTCGGTTTCTGGGAATGTTTTGGTGCATCTTCCTCATCCAACTATTCAGCAAGGCACCTCATTTTGTCGAAGAGGGTCTATTCTTCACATTTAATCACTAAGCGACCGACTGTTTGGTTGCAATTCTTTCACTGCAAAGGCGCGATGCAGACCTCTCATCGAGGATCAATGTGGTACTCGTTCAGTATGCGCGAAATCAACTCGTCATGCTTTTTCATCCTCCCATTTTTACCGAGGGAAGGGATGATCTGACAACAATTACCAGTGATGTTCTGCGAAACCAAATATGTTGTTTTGGATGGGTGCTGTTTGATAATTGTCATCAATTGTGGATCGCAAACCCCAGGAAGATCTATGCGACATTCCCTAATTTCAAAGCAAGGCACACCAAGCCGAAAAATCCGGGAGCAGTTCGGCGGAATGCATTCGCTCACACTCCCTTCGCCAAAACTATGGTAGTATTCCGAGCGGTTACTGCTGGCACGCCGGCGAGTTTTAGCTCGCTGAAGTGAGTTTGGCAAAAAACTTGTTTTGGCACCTTTCCTTCCACAACTGAAAATTCACCGAAAACATGAACTTCGTTCAAAATGCATGAGATGATTGAAAAGGCCATGAAATTTGCTACAAAACCATATGCAACTCCTCATACCGATGATGAGAAACACCGGAAGTTTTCTGCACCGAAGATGGAGCAGCGAAAAACGCGCATTATTTTTGCACCAACCTAATACTTTGTTACTCGTGCATGTTGCTCATGCAAACAAAGGAAGCATCCAACTTAAGGGGTTGTACACAGAAGCAATTTGCTGAGGAATTCATTCTTTTTTAGCCTGGGTAGAGATCGCACTTTGCAGCCATTAGGAAGTCGTGATCTGAATTCCTATGTGTGCCTAAAAGTTTCTGTTCACTACATCCTCCTATATAAACCCTGGTGGTGTAGCACAATTTTCTAGAGCGCAAACATGGTGGGTCAGCACGTGATTGATGGCTTTCATAATGGTCCTCAATTATAGACCGTGCTCGTAGGGATGCCGAGCGGACGAGACATCTGGCCGATGCTTCGTCATAATTTCATAGATGTGGTCGAAGACATGGTGGGGCCCATTTTTGTATGCTTCCGTTCGTTATGATGTATACACTCGCCAATGATAAATGCGAGAGAATTAAATAGTGAACTCAGGAGTTAGTGGTGGGGACAGCGTCCTCCGCTTGCAGTCCTGAGACAGTGTTTACAAGGTTTTCTGCATAATATACAGACCAGGAATAACACTGCCCTTCCTTCCAATTCGGGGCTGTATAATATACTCGCGAGAGGTACCACCACATCGAGGCCGCAATGAAGCCAAGTCAGCCTTCTCACCCAGAACAAAACAAGGGCGCCTCGAGCATGATCAGACGCAATGCTGCAGCCACAAAATCCCTTCATCCTCTTGAGACAGACGGTACTCACATACGTACGTGGATAAACGCGTCATCACCCCTTATGATATTGACGCTAAGCAGTTATCAGAGATTAATCAAACATTCTCAGCATTTTATAACTTTCTTCCATTGCCATCGAGATTTACAAAGTGTGCAGGTGCACCGGTGGAGGACAGGTGTCTGATAGTGTTGAAAGCGCCAATACATGTATTTGCTCGTAATGGAGGGCGGAAAACGCCGACATACGGGTCCACCGGCGAAGGAGGGGTGTTCTAACGCCCACTGTTGTGTAAAAAACACGAAAAAAAAAGGCGAACGACATAACTCCTTTGTTTGGCATGGACTATTGCTCATTGTATGAGCAGGTTGCTAAGGTCCTGCCCAGAGAACTGGGAAAACTGAGAGATGAACAAGGAGACTCTCGTTCTCAGGTCGTCAACTTTGGCAAATTTTTCTCATGAGATGGAGGATAGCGCCCAACCACTCGAGGTATGTGCTAAATCTTCAATCTTGTGAAGTCCTCAGAAAATTAACAAAGAAGCACAACTCATCATCAACAAATCGAGCTCAAATTCGAAATCCTCCTCATGGGTTGCGTATATTCTATCAGTCTGGCCGCCCGGCCAACACCCGGCCCTCCAGTGTTCTCGTGATCCTATCGTTGCTCTAAATTTTTTCATCACATACCAAAAAATTAAGAAGAAGGAAACTAATTATTAACTGCGCTCAAATGTGAAATCTGTGTGATTAGTTGCGTATATTCTTCCAATCCGTGCCCTGTTAGTCGTTACCAGACGCACCCTTCTTAATCGGCGAACTCGTATCTATCCTGACGTTCTACCCATCATTGCGTACCTGTGTCCTACAGATGCACACGCATCTGGGCGTTTTCCACACTATCGAGCTCCAGCGCACCCGTACTCCTTCGGCAAACCAGTGCTTTGGCTGTTGTGGCTATATTGAGCCGCGGCGCATCCCTCCTCCATCGAAGGTCTCGTGTGCAAGGGTAGTGTTGCTCACCGCAGTGCTGGCAGAGCTGCCGCGCAGCCATTCGTAATAGAAGATATCACCCAAGTGCACCTTTGAAATTGGAGCCATAACTATTGTAGTGAACGAGAACCCACTCTTATATGGTCCTGTAGCAGTACCTTCGGGAAAGTCCTTTGACATGTACTTACCATGTTAGCTCAGGAAATCAATATATGTAGAGAATAAGCGAATTCTGAAAATTTCCTTTCATTACTTTCTCCTTAATCTAATATACACGTAGAATGAGCGCGTTATCACACCTTATTGTGATATTGGGTAACTAACGGTGATAAATCTAATTTTCCCAATATTCCCTAACTTCCTCTCATTGATCTCGAAATTTACAAAGAGTGCGGCTCCATCGATGGAGGTCAAATGTGCTGGGGCTGGATAGCGTTCAAAACGCCAATACCTACACAAGATTGTCACGTAATTTTCCGCTGTTTTGGAATTTTTGACAAAAAAAGATTTGTAAAAAATCAAACAATATCAACCGATCTATGTACCACAACACCTAGTGGCCATTCGCGGTTTTTACAGCAAGAGCCGGACTCCGTGGGTTTAGTAAATTGTGGACTACAAAGCAAAAAACGGAGACAAGTAGTGCTGAAGGTCACTCAATTTGACAAATCGGTTCTCATAAAAAAGACAATCCTCTTATCTAGAAATTGACGGGCAGTTAGAGTAGGATTCGCACCACGTATTGCGCCTTTCAAACACTCCCTCCCGAGTTCGTGGCATTTCTGAAGGTGTCGATCACCAAAATTGGGGTCCGTTCAACAGTGATGCGAAATGGTGTAATATCCGCGGAACATTCGGAACTTGCCATAAAACTCTACCAATCGGCGTGCATAAACGGTTGACCTTTTACTCATAGAGGAGGAACTCCCACTTCAATTCGTTTTAACTTCAGAGAGAAAAATGGCATGATCAAAATTTTGGGTCAGTAACTCTGATGTGTGTAATAGGGTGGAAAGAAAGTCTTGAGCCGATTTTTACAAAAGTTCCAGAACTTTTGCTTATCGATCGGTATCCATGACCTACCACGTGCTTTTTGTAGACAAACTTGAGGCTTCTCCGTAATAGGCATAAATGGCCGAATTGCCTTCTTAAACTTTAATAACGATGTCTATTCCACAAGAGGTTCTTCGAGCCATAATCAGTTTTTCCTGTTCTGCCTGCACTAAAAAGAGCATCTGGAAGATCTGATCATTGAATATGAGAATTGAGTCTTCTAACATTCTAACACGCATCGTGCCATGTGGCTCCGTCGCAAGGAATGTTGTCTTACGGGCTGCTCACGTAAGCACGCACACTCACCTTTAACATTTACGCCAATTAACTCCACGAGATCCCTAATGGTGTTCGATAAAAACTGTCGAGACGACAACTACTCCACGATGACGCTAGGCTCCAATTTAGCTAAAGAGACCAGTGAAAAATTGGAGGAGCTCAGCTGGGACACGATTCCCCACCCACGCTTTCCTCCTGACGTTGCCCCTCCCGATTACCACTTATTTCGCGCCTTTAAGGCATTCATGGCCAAGAAAAAACTCACCAAAATTGATGATTTTGAGAGGGCGGTCAGCGACTTCTTTGGCTCCCAGTCTCCCCAGCTCAGAGAGAAGGGGAGCGCTGATCTGCCCATTGGATGGGACACTGTAATGACTAACCATGTTTATTATACTGTCGAGCAAATTCCACTGTATGATACTCTTATATAAATCATGGTAGTGCAACAAAATTTTCCAGAGCGCGGGTGGTAGGGGATCGGCACGTGATTGCATGCTTTCATCATTGTGCTCAATTATAGACAGTGCTCGCGAGGATGCGAAGCCGACGGTTCTTTTGGCCGATGTTTCGTCACAGGTGCACAGACGTAGTGGAGGTCGGGTGCGCACGGGATTTCGCGGTGAGATCAGCGGCTAGCGGTCTCGAGCCTTCCGGGAGACAGTGTTTGGAACGATTTGACATTGCATAGTAGCAATGTACGGAGCAGAATCGCCCCTCTGCTGGAGCTCTGTCAATAACTCGACTCAATTTTAAAGCACTGGACGATAAGCACGTGGAAAGGATGTGCCCATGCCGTGGAGGGTATAAGGAGCCATGGAGGCCGTGGCGATAGGATTCACTCGGTCTCCTCACTTTAGATATGCTCCCTGCGCACCTCTGAGCTCCCATGAGGATTATGCAGCTCATTGAGGTAACAAAGGGATTATGTATTCTGAGGATCCATCTGTTTTTGAGAGGGACAGTACAATCAAATAAACAAACAAATAAACAGGATGAACGAACGCGTCATGATAAGCTGTTATGACATTTTCCAAAACCAGTTGTGCAGTTGTTCAAACTTCCTGAATATTCTCTAACTTTCTTCCATTACTCTCGAGATTTACAAAGAGTGTGGGTGCGCTGGTGTGACAGATATGCCGGGGTCCCATAGCTCAGAAAAACATCAGGATAGGTGTCCACCGATTGAGAAAAGGTCCGGCGTGGCCAAATAGTGGGGAAAACGTCAAGATACGGCTCAATCGATGGAAATTGGGTCCACAGGGGCTCAGTGGGGGAATGCCAAGGAACGAGTCTATGGATGGGGATTAGGTCTACCCTGGCCTAATAGTGAAGAAAGTACCAGGGTATGGGTGCACGGATGGAGACTGGGTCCGCAGGGGCCCATTAGAGGAAAAAAATTTTCCCATTTCCCCACTAGTGGGCACCTGCGGACCCAATCTCCATCGATGGACCTGTGTCCTGCCGTTTTCGCCGGGCAACGGGTCCACCGATGGATCGGGTCTGCCCCGGCTCAATAGTGGGGAAAGCGTCAGGATACGGGTGCACGGAGCGAGAATGGGTTCGCCGTGGCCTAGTAGTGGAGTGCCGGTGGAGTATGGGCACACTACTAGCTCTTTCTTTTTTTCAGTCGAGCATCTCTTCTTTCTCCCTGTATATTGAAGCAGAAACTCATCAGTTGGACTATCTCAGTAACGTGAAGCTTGAATCATTTCAGGTGATTATTCGCACGGCATTGGCTACACTGTGTTGTTCACAAGTACTAAAGCCATGTGAAGGATACTGCTAAGCAGAGTTGGGAGTGGCTGTCCATAACGGGTGCACAGGCATGTAAGAAATGTGACAAAAAGGAGTAGGTGGTATGACTGCATCGGAAATTAGCTGTACATGTAGCTGCGTGATTTAGAATTTGCGAGCAAGGCTAGGATCGCTAGAAGACTTCGAGCCCGACATTGGAGAGGCCCATAGAATATATGCAATTTATATAAGGATTTTGTATTTGGTCTCAGCTAATGATTAGTTTTGCTTATTCGCTAATTTTCCAAGCATTTCGCATGTGTGAAGCCTTCACACATGCCCCAAGTGGCTGCCCCACCCCACTTTCTAGCGTAACGAAGGGGCGCTAGTGAGTAATAAAATAAAGTAGAAAAAGTCTCAAACGGCTCAAGACTTTCTTACCAACCCAATATTTGAGATTATTCAGCAACAAGATTCAGAAGAAAAGTGCTTAGGGGGATGGCCTCGATACTATTTGGCACATTTCTAAATAGCCTCATGCAACACTATGGTCCAAACAGCATTCATGCGATGGAGGTGTTACAGAATTTGTGTTTTTGGTGTTTCTCTTTCAGAATTAATTACGTTTCCAGAACTGAAAAGAAAAACAGGTTCCAACATTGAGAATGTTCGAGAGATCATGCGCTTCGAAAAAATCCTCTTATATAAATCATGGTAGAGCGACAAAATTTTCTAGAGCGCAGGCGATGGGGGCTAGCACGTGATCGCATGCTTTCATCATGGGGCTCAGTTATAGACAGCGCTCGCGAGGATGCGAAGCTGGCGGGGCATTCATCCTATGTTTTGTCATAGGTGCATAGACGTAGTGGAAGTTGGGTGCACTCAGGATTTCGCGGTGGGACCAGCGGCTAGCGGTCTCGAGCCCTCCGGGCGAGAGAGTGTTTACAACGAATTGACATTGCATAGCAGCAATGTACGGAGCAGAGTCTCGCCTCTGCTAGAGCTTTGTTGTACACTCCACTCGACTTGGATACACTGGACAATGATCATCTGAAGGAAGGTATACATGCCGTGGAGGGCGTCGCGATATGGTTCACTTGGTTTCCCCACTTGTGATATGCTCCTTGAGCAGCTCTCATTGAATCCCATCGGATTATGCAGCCTGAGGGTCCATCTGTTTCTAAGGGCAATACAACCAACTACACAGGATGAGCGAAGGAAGAACGCGTCATGATAAGCCGTTGTGGAATCTTCTGGAACCAGTTCTGCAGTTTCATCAATTTTTTAAAAACTTGCAAGCAAGGCTAGGATCGCGAGAAGACTCCAAGCCCAACGTTGGAGAGGCGGCCAGGCCAGTAGAATATACGCAATATGAAGGGAAGATTTCATACTTGAGCTCAGCTAATGATTAGTTTTGCTTATTTGCTAATTTTATAAGCATTTCGCATGTAGCTTTTGCCCATACCTTGGCTGTCCCACCCCACTTTCTAGCGTCCCGAAGGGGCGGTAGTATATGGAAATACGCAGAATTCGTCTGGTAATCATTTATTAGGACCCTCCAAAAATCCCTATTCAAAAACAGCAGAAACTTATGTCACAACCCAATATTTGTCCCCGATGGAGGCGAATGCGACATTAGGGCGGAAGACGCTGATGTACGGGTCTATCGATGGAGTAGTGGTGTTCTGGAGCCCACCGTTGTGAACAACGCCATGATAATGGTCCACCGATGAAGAAGGGGTTTACTGTGAACAGATAGCGGGGAAAACCCCAGGATACCTCCTCCTGTCCAAGGAGGAGTTATGCGCAGGTGCTCAAGAGTGGGGAAAATGATATGCGAATACCAGCCCTAAGATGGAGGGTGCATCGGCGCCAAGTATAGTGGAAAACCCTACATACGGGACCTTTGATGGAGGAGGGATGCGCCGGGGCTCAATATAGCAACAATAAACAATATAACAACCAAGGCACTGGTTTGCCGAAGGAGTACGGGTGCGCTGGAGCTCAATAGTGTGGAAAACGCCCAGATGCGTGTGCATCTGTAGAGCACAGGTATGCCGGTACGCAATGGTGGGTAGAACGCCAGGGTACGAGTTTGCCCATTGAGAAGGGTGCGTCTGGTCCCAACTGCGGGAAAACGTCGTATGACGGACATGTATAACAGAGCACGGATTGGAAGAATATACGCAACAAATAACACAGATTTCACATTTGAGCGCAGTTAATGATTAGTTTTGCTTCTTCTTAATTTTTTGATGTGTGATGAAGAAGTTTAGAGCAACGATAGGATCACGAGAACACTGGAAGTTCGAGTGTTGGCCGGGCGGCCAGACTGGTAGAATATACGCAACTCCTAAAGAAGATTCCGAATTTGAGCTCGAATTGTAGTTGATCAGTAGTGCTTCTTTGTTAATTTTCTGAAGACTTCACAAGATTGAAAATTTAGCACATACCTCGAGTGGTTGGCACACCGCACTTTCGTCCCATAGGGGCGCTATCCTCCATCTCATGAGAAAAAATTGCCAAAGTTGACGACCTGAGAACGAAAGTCTCCGTTCGTCTCTCAGTTTTTCCAGTTCTCTGGGCAGGAACCTGTTCATACAATGAGCAGTGATCCCTGCTAAACAAAGGAATTATATCGTCCGCCAATGTTTCCTTCACCCAAGTTATGGGAAAAAAATAAAGCCGACGCATAAACGCGCCATATCTTTTGCACCAACCCAATCGCGGTGTAGAAATTTTTGTTCATTCCTATTCTATGCTGCTCTTTGCTGCTGCAAAGAGTGACAACGATGCACTGCCAGCAATCATTTTGTGTCGGGACCAGTTTCGCCATTCCGCTGAGGCCAAACCTGCCTCAAGAAGCAATGGCAGGCAGCTGCGCTGTACACATTCAGGGATTTTACATCTGAATGAATGTCTTCATTAATAGTAAGCCATGGAAGCCCACAAAGAGTTGTTCCCTCCAGAAAGAACAAGACACTACGAAATCTCTTTCAGTAATAAACCAAACCAAGAAGTGGCTACACTCCTCAAGCTCATAAGTTGCCACACGTTGAGCGCTTTACGATGGTCCGTCCCTAGTATCCAAAAACTGAAGCAGTAGCATGATTTAAATAGTACCAGCGACCCTTCTGGACGCTAGAAAGTGGGGTGGGGCAGCCAATTGGGGCATGTGCAAAAGTCGCACTTGCCAAATCCCAGGAAAATTGAGAAAGAAGCAAAACCAATCATTTAATGGGCTAAAATATGAAATCTTCCTTACGAGTTGAGTATGAGCATGACAAGTCCATCATCCATCTTGGGGCGTATTCGTGCGTTTTTCTCACTTCTGAGCCAACGCAGACGCGTTTTCCATCGGCGGACCTGTATTCTGCCGTTCTCCATACTACTGGGCCAAAGCGAATTCGTATTCTGGTGTCCTCCCACTGTCCTCCACCACTGTGGGCTTGTCTTCCATCGGTGGACTGGTCAAGCTGGCGTGTTCCGCACTGTTAGACCAAGACGAACCTCTCCTCCATTGGTGGACCCGCACTCTGGCGTCATCTTCACTGTTGGGCCACAGCGGACCCATTGACCGTCGGCTGAACCGTATCCTGGTATTCTCCACTTTATTGAGTCACAGCAGAACCCATCCTATATTGGCGGACCCCTATCCTGGCATTCTTCTCACCACTGGGCTACGGCGGGCCCTTCTTCCATCTGGGAGCCCGCATTCTGGTGCCTCCCTCACTGTTGGGCCGCGGCGGACCCTTTCTCCATCAATGTACTCTTATTCTGGCGTCCCTCACACCACTGGGCCACGGCGGACCCCTCCTCCGTTGGTGGACCCCTATCCTGGCGTTCCCCGCACAACATGGCCACGGCAAGCCCTTCCTCGATTGGTGGACCCGTATCCTGGCGTTTTCCACACCATTTGGCCACGGAGGCTTTTCTTGAGCGCCCGCATTCTGGTGTCTGCTTCACGGTCAGGCTAAGCCGGACGCCCTCTTTTTGAGCGGACTTGCACCCTGGCATTCTACACACTACTGGACCAAAGCGAGCCCATATCCTGGCGTTCTCCACCATTGGGCCACGCTGGGTCCTTCTTCCATTGGTGGACCAGCATTCTGGTGTTTTTCTCACTGTTGGGCCACATCGGACCCTTATGCCATCATTGGATCCATATCCTAGCGTTCCCCACGTTATTGAGCCAGAGCGAACCGATCCTATAATGGCGGACCTGCATGCTGGTGTGCTCCACACTATTTGGCCATTCAGCCATCTGTCAACACTTATTCTGGCGTTTTTGCTCACAATTAGTTCAAACCGGATCCGCTCTCCATCGGCGAAGCCGCATTCTAGCGTTTTCACCACTTTTAGGCCACGGCACGCCTGTTTTCTATCAGAGCCCCGGTACCCTTTGTGAATCTCGAGAGTAAGAATATCCCCAGGCTTCCCCATCTCAAAACGAATAAAAATGAACCGGCGATACAAGAGATAATTATCGTGGAAATGATACGTATCGATTGCCACGTTATATCGCCATGGATCGCTGCCAAACGGAGCTCATCGCCCGTACTCTCGAAGATGTGCCCAAAACATACTGGCGATGTGATGATAGCTATAGTGCAAACGATGTCTATGGATCGCCACGCCACATCATTTATCATCATTCTCACGTCTGAAGTCTCCTCATTCACTGATCGTCGACCGTCGTGGTGATGGCGACGACAGCCGGCTGTAGTGGCGATCGCCACGATTGCTGACGAAGTCTGGGGACACTCTAATGGTAAAGGCGCGGGAGTTACTGAGAAATTTTGATTAACTATTTGTTGATTTTGAGCAACTATTGGACGCGTTTACTCTGTATGTCTGTGCACAAGCTTTCTAGAAATGAACGGACCGCACAATTGCATGGAGACCTCACCATGGGACGCTGCTGAAGCATCCACCAAATGAGGCGACCGCATAGATTCAGCCACCACCCAGCATTCGTAATGCTACAGGTATCCTTTCAGTGGAGGTGCATACATCGTCGCAACAATGGCAGGGTGATTTTTCTGCTGCGTACATTGCGCAGCCTGAAAGCTGTAAACACTCCCTCATCCCTATGCTGCGAGACTGCTAGCAAAGGTGATGAAATCACTACCTCGTGCATGCGGGAGAGCCACCAGTGACGTAATTGCGAGTCCCGAAGCGAATGTGTCTGAGTCCCTAAAAATCGGCCACTTCGCATCGCAGTCTGAGCCTCAATATTGCGGTATCTATGAGTGCCGCCGCGTATCTCTAGCCGCTCTAGCCCTCTTACGGCGCTTTGTTTAATAGATACTAAAGGTGTTGATAATTATTATATCCAATAATATCAACCTTATTCGTCTATTTTTCTTCTGTACTGGAATTGTACGGTGCGTATCATAAATATACGGGCACCCCAAAAATGACGATATCTGCTCCCGCGGACATCCCTGACAGAAATCGTTGTTACCATCTGAGTCAGCGTGTCCGAAAACCCTATTCCACTGTATTTCTGTTTGAAAAGTGGAAAAATTAGGGGCACCATGGCGTCCTTAATTGTTTGATCTCACCCTGCAGTGTATCATAATTATACGGGCACCTTCAGTGAAAAAATGAATAGAAACGTCTATTCATCCCAGAATTCTTGTCTCAAATTTGCAATAAGTACTAGCAAGTCTTTGTCAATTAGGCTTGCAATCCCGAGGATCGGATTGTTCTGACGCGAAACAGACGTAGATAAAGACTTCTTGCTAAGCGAGCCTCTGTAGTCGCAAGATCGCCGGACAAGTTCGCTGGAATTCGAGCACCAACGACACCCTCGTGCAAAATCCATACTCTTACATTTAAAATAAGAGAACTGGCAAGATGTAGGAGCAGATATCGCTAGAAGAGCTTTGGAAAAGATGGATGGTACTGAAGGCCGTGGTATTTATCGACGGAATTCGAGACAATCATCGTCTCCTATATTTGAAATAACAGTATAGATCACGACCACACGTAACAGCAACATCGTCCGTTGTCGTCTTCGACTTGCTTCTAGGCTCACGTGGTCTTATAAGCTTGTACAGCTGCAGTTTGTCAGAGTGAACAAGGAAGCAGGTAAGTCAGAGGTACTCATAGTTCTTCCGAGGTAGCCAAAGACTTCAAAACGTGGTCAGGTGATGTTCTATGACGTAAATAAGTTCAATTTGAACAGAACAGATGGAGACGCCTAGTAATGGTAGGATTTCCGCAACTCTCCAGCAAAAGGAACTTCGGAGCTGGCACAGTCATAGTGTTGAGCGGCTTCTGTCAAAAACAAGTGCTCGGCGTCGCCTTCGTTCTGGCTTGAATGAAGTCACCCGACTACAAGGAGGTGATCACCAGGGTTGTGCGTAATTACGATTTACGATTTACGAATTACGATCTACGGCCATTTTTGGCGATTTTTTTACGATTTACGAAAAATGACCCAAATTTCGTAACAAGTTCGTGAATAACTACAAGAAACAAATCTCGTCATAGTTTTTGTACTCGGGGGTAAATGTGCATGATTTCTCTGTGTTTGCATTTTGCAGCAACCAAGAGTGAAATGTTTGTTTTGCTTGTAGTTTCTATTATCTATTAAACAAAGCGTCGTAAGGGGGCTAGAGCGATTAGAGGTATGGGGCGGCACTCATAGACACCGCAATCTTGAGGCGCAGACTGTGGGGCGAAATGGCCGATTTCCATGGACGCAGACACGTTCGTTTCGGGACTCGCAATTACGTCACTGCTGGCTCTCCCGCATGCACGAGGTAGTGATTTCATCACCTTCGCTGGCGGTCTCGCAGCATAGGGGTGAGGGAGTGTTTACGAGCTTTCAGGCTGCACAATGTACGCAGCAGGAAAACAAGCCTTTCACTGTTGCAACGCTGTGTGCACTTGCAGGAAGAAATGGACGGATGTTAAAGGCAGCACTCACGGAAATTTTCACTTCTGAAATGAGTCGCTTGCCATGTAGTCGGCCGCAGGACAATCGCAACAGTAAGTTATACACCTTGATTGGCCGCCTACCTGCGAAGATACTGCCGTGGACACATCTGCCGCTCTGGATATTAGGGTTCCGTCGCTCCAACTAACGCCGTTGACAGGGTGTGTGCATGTGGTTCAGAGGGAGCTTGATTATGAAATTCGTACCATTGGCAGGGTTCCGTGGCGGGACCCATCACGGAACACTCGTCCGCGCTGTGGACACACATGAAATACCGCCATCATTTTCTGTGTTTTTCGGGTGTTTCACGCTACTCCATCGTTGTTAATGAGTTCGACGCCACTAAAAACCCCAATATATCGCGAAATCTTCAACCCAAAAATTTCCGTGAGTGCTGCCTTTAAGAGAGCTGCAGCGTCTCGGAAGCTTCGGTGAGGCTGGACCTACGCGGTCGCCTCGTCTGGTGGATGCTACTGTCGCATCCCCTGCTGAATTTCTCGCAGCGATTGTGTAGTCACGACATCCGTTCGTTTCGAGAAAGCTTCTGCTCTAACAAAGAGTAAAAGCCTCTGAATATGAAGGCATGACATTGTGTATCCAATCAACTATATACGGATACGGGACCAGCGATGGAGAAAAGGTCCGCCGTGGCCCAGTGCTGTGGGGAACGCCAAGATACGGGTCCACCAATGGAGAAAAGGCCCGCCAGGGCCCAATGGTGCGGGGACGCCGAGACACGGGTACACCGATGGAGAAAAGGCCCGCCGTGGCCCAATGGTGCGGCGGACGCCGAGATACGGGTCGATGGACAAAGGGCTCGCCACGGCCCAGTGCTGTGGGAACGCCATGACACAGGTCCACCGATGGAGAAAGGGCCCGCCATGGCCCAGTGCTGTGGGGAACGCCATGACACAGGTCCACCGATGGAGAAAGGGCCCGACAGGGCCCAATGGTGCGGGGGACGCCAGGATGCGGGTCCACCGATGAAGAAAGGGTCCCCCGTGGCCCACTGGTGTAGAGGACGCCAGAACACGGGTCCACCGATGGAGAAAGGGCCCGCTGTGGCCCAATGGTGTGGGGGACGCCAGGATGCGGGTCCACCGATGAAGAAAGGGTCCCCCGTGGCCCACTGGTGTAGGGGACGCCAGAACACGGGTCCAGCGATGGAGAAAAGGCCCGCTGTGGCCCAATGGTGTGGGGGACGCCAGGATACCGGTCCACCGATGGAGAAAAGGCCCGCCGTGGCCCAATGGTGCGGGGAACACCGAGATCCAGGTCCACCGATGGAGAAAGGGCCCACTGTGGCCCAATGGTGTGGGGGACGCCAGGATACCGGTCCACCGATGGAGAAAAGGCCCGCCGTGGCCCAATAGTGCGGGGAACACCGAGATCCAGGTCCACCGATGGAGAAAGGGCCCACTCTGGCCCAGTGGTGTGAAGGACGTCGGAACGGGTCCACCGATAGAAAAAGGGCCCTCTGTGGCCCAGTGGTGTGGGGGACGCCAGGATACGGGTCCACCGATGGAGGAAGGACCCGTCGTAGCATAATGGTGTGGAGAACGTCAGGATACGGGTTCACTCAAGTCCGATAGTTGAGAATGCCAGGATGCAAACCCGCCCCTGGAGAACGGATCCGGCTTGAGGAAGGCGCCAGAATACGGGCGCTCTGATGGAGGAAGGGCCCGCTGCGGCCCAGTAGTCTGGAAAACACTCGGATACGATTTTGCCTTGTCCAATAGTGTGGGGAACGGCAGGATACAGTTCCGCCGATGGAGAACGCGTCTGCGTTAGCCCGGTAGTGAGGAATACGCACGAATACGCCATACGACGGAGAACGAACTCCTCATGCTCATACTCAACTCATAAGAAGGACTTCATGTTTGGGCCCATCGCAAGATTGGTTCTGCTTCTTCATCAATTTTCTAGAGATTTGGCGAGTGTGAAGCGTTTGCACATGTCCCAAGTGGCTGCCCCACCCCACTTTCTAGCGTCCCGAAGGGGCGCTAGTTTGAAGAAAGCGCCATATGACAATTTCATTATTGCGTCCGTAGGGAAGATCTATCGGAACAGTGGACCTCAAAGGTATGAATGATTGAAATGCGACAAGAACACCGCATTTTCAGTTCTGTTTTCCTGTTACCGTAGGTGGGACAAGCTGTCCGCCCAGCCTATTTCCTTCGGCAAAACGTTTTGCCTTGTTTTTCTGACTTCATCTGCGGGGCGATGTCGTATGCGAAAAGGTTTTCTTCCTGGTCGAGCTCTCATAAACCAATTAGTGGTGACCAGGGCTGTGCGTTAGAAAAATTTCAGATTTCGTTAATCCGTTAATTCGTTACGTTAGGCCAAAAATGGCCGTTAATGCATTGATCGGTTAATCCGTTAGAAGACGGATTTGCGAATGTTTTGATAAGTTTCATCAGCCGTAACAAGCAGTCGAATCCATTGACTGATATTCAAAGTAAATAATCTGTAGATTCAACTAAAAAAATTGAAGCAAATGTTGACATCACTGAAATAACATTACTGACTTTTTGCTTACGGGTCGGCAGGAGAGGGTTACATGAGCCTGCTAGTATGTTTACCACCACATCCGCAATGAATTTGTCGGCACTAGTAATTGTCCTGATTGGTGTGAAATTGCCGCGGTAGTAAAACACCCAAGCGAAGCCGTGTATGCCGTCTAGTTCTAGTATAAGTATGCTGTGGTGCAGAAAAAGCAGTTTTTCCAAGCCTCGTATAGTCAAGCTGGTTCTCAGATCTGATCGAAGCCTGCTGTTGAGAAGAAACGCAGGCACTGAGTTGCCGGAGCGGTAAGATACTCATATGCCAACATTTTGATATAAGGGAATTTCAAGGTGTTAATATCGCTTTTCCAGTACTCAAAAGGACCAGTAAAGAATGAATGCTTCTGCCTAAGATATTCGTTCAATTCCTAAAATAGTTGACGATTCATGAAAGTTCTCTTTAGTGTATTTAACTCCGCAATACCACAGCTATATCCCCCACCATGGCTTTAGTTCATGAAAGCTAAGAAGATAAGATGTTCATGAAAGCAGATTTTACTTCGTATGCATGACTGCAGATCATATTTCACAAATTTCGCATTATTCTGCCGTGATTATGCGTGTGTAATCTTCTGTATATTACGAAAATGTTGCGTAGAGAGGAGAAAAATACGCATTTCAGATACTACTTTGTCCATTAACGAAGTGGATTCTAACGGATTTTTGAGGGTTTTTCGTCGATTCGTTGCGTTTGGCCAAAAATGGCCGTTACGCGTTAGTGCGTTAATTCGTTACGTTAGTAACGCAAAGCCCTGGTGGTGACCACAAACAATTTGATAACGTACAGGAAATAGTTCTTTTTCGGAGATGCAGCACGCATTCCACTTTATTGATAATCGCAAAGGTATTGAATGCGCATGCGCAATAAGCAGTGACTTGCTGGGAGCACTGGATACCGAGTCTGCTCTTTATCCTTTCAAACCCCTTTGGTACCAATTCACCTACCCCAATGGATGAATATCTTGGTTCGCAAGGAAACACATAGAAAAATCGACCACGTTTACGTTTACTTCAGAAACACCGACCAGGATGGGAATTTTCTCTAATGCAGTGATAAATAGTACGCTAGAACTGGACAGCTCGCTTAAAATTTCGAGAAAAAAGTTGTCCATTCATCACAATGTTATCAATCTAGTGATAAGATGGCGAAGTTCAGTGATCAATTCTGCAGCAGATACATACCTCAGATCATTTTGAGAATGACTTTGTTGTGAAACGAAGGTCGTTTGAGGAAAGCATGGTTTCACGAAATAAATGTGACCATTATAACTTCTATCGCTTAGCAGATCTCATATTCGAACCATAGAAATCAGGATCTTGCACGAAGGCGTCGATGGTACTCGAATTTCATCGAACTTGCCCGGCAGTCGTGCGAATACAGAAGCCCGCATAGTAAAAAGTCCGTATCTGCACCTACTCCGCGTCAGAGCACTCCGATCGTTATGGGATTACAAATTTAAATGCCATTCACTTGCTAGTATTTATTGCAAATTCAAGATAGGAGTTCTGGGATGAATGGATGTTTTTATTCATTTTTTTACTGAAGGTGCCCGTATAATTATGATACACTGCTAAATGAGACCAAACAATTAAGGGCGCCATGGTGCCCTATTTTTTCCACTTTTCAAACTGAAATACAATGGAATACGGTTCTCGGACACGCTGAATTAGATGGTAACAACGGTTTTTGTCAGGGATGTCCGCGGGAACAGATATCGTCATTTTTGGGGTGCCCGTATATTTATGATACGCACTGTATTATTCTGTCATGGACAGATATCGTTGTTTACCATAGGTACTTGTAAACCGCCACATCATATTATGTTAGCACTTGTACAGATACCCTTGGCGGTCATTATCTTGAGAAAAGTATCTATTGTACACATGTGAGCATCTAGAGCAACTCCGCCCACATCTTTTGCATAAAAGGCCGTGGATGCTCAGATCTAAGTTCGTCTAATCCGTCAGTATCGTCAACGTCTTTGCCGTGGTCTGAAGTTAAGGAACCCTTCGAGGTGAGAACTGACGAAGTCGTAAACGGGCATCGGCTATATTCGTCATCAGTGACTGTGTTCAAACCAGGAACCCCTTCGTGGCGTAAACCGAGACGGACCTTAACTGTAATCAATAAACAGTTTCATCAGCTCTATCCTTCAACTACAAGTCCAATACTCCCACCAAACAAGGACTTTGTACCTGTATGGTATACACAATGATAATCATTCCGTACTTCAGCCACTCCACGGCTCTGCATGTGGCAGCCAAAAAAGGCTACGACGCCATCGTTCGTCTGCTCCTAGAAGAGGGCGCAACGATTGACAGACTCGACGAGCGTTCGCAAACTGCTCTTGATTTGGCTGTCTCAGGCGGACATCGGTACGCTACGCTGCCGCTGGTAGCTGCTCCCATTTTGATGCTGGCAAATTCCCAGATTTTAGAGACGTAGCTCAAGTTCTGGTAGAAGCTGAAGACTGGGAAGATATAGTTGCACCAAAAGACGAATTGCCGCTTGGTCGTCACAATAAGCCGAGGAGCACCCCCTTGAGGAAATTGATCTCCCGGTTCCCCGATGTCGCTGAGATCGTGCTCAACAACTGCATTGACTGGTTAGTCTGTTCTGCAGGAGTGCTGGTTAGTCTGTTCTGTAGGAGTGTTGCTTGTTCTATGAATCCTGTTCCATGTTGCTTTTTCTATGAATCTTGTTCTATGAATGGTCTCCATATAGGGAGTATGAGGACGAAGATGGTCGCAGCGTGAGGTACGACTTCGGCCTGATTGACGACACGTATATGATGCCTTCAAAGGATGGAAAGGGTGAATACTTCTATCTAAACTGAACTTAGAATTACGCAGAATTCTGTTATTTAAAGCACTCATCGGCGAGCGCAGTCCGTACCATACCAATGGAAACCTGAAGAAAGGAGCAAGAACGTACTCGGAGGACTACGGCGTTGTTTACGAGAACCATCCTCTGAAGTTGATGGTCAGGACTTTTTGGGGAATACACAAACTAACGTCATAACAGCGCCTCCATCCTTCCAAAGAATGGAGGCAAATATTACAACGATAAGCACAGCTCATTATTGCAATACTTGTAGTCCATTGCCCGGGTATTCTCCGTGGTCATCCATTGCAAACGTGCTAATGTATTATACCCAGATTTGTTCTCTACACCTGGCATCTATCGACATTTTTACGGTTTGGCCTCTTTCATCTGAAGTATCTCTTATTCTGACTGCAGAAGCCAAAATCTTGCACGAGAGTGCCAATGGTGCTCGAATCCTGACGAACTTGCACGGCGATCCTGCTGCTGTGGAGGCCCTCATGGTGAACTGTCCTCACCTGCTCCCATTCAGCCTCAGAATGATCCGACCCTGGTGGGATTGTAAATCTAATTGAAGAATACTTGCCTCTACTTATTTCAAATTTGAGACAGGAAATCCCACATGAGTGAATGTTTTTATTCATTTTTTACTGAAGGTGTCCGTATAATTGTGATACATTGGGAAATGGGACATTACAGTTAATTTACACGGTTACACTTTATTTTTCCATATTTTAAAGCGGAATGGAGTAGCATAAGTCGGGAACGCCGAATTCACTGACAGCAGTGCCGCTTGTCAGGAATGTGTGGGAGAGCAGATACCGTGATTTTTGGGGTGCCCGTATATTTATGATACGCACTGTATAAGCGGCCTGATCTGGTATGGCCTATGGTGATTGTTCAGCTTCTTCTGCTTCGATGGGTCAAGTGGTGAGGATAGGTTAAGGTGTAAAACGAAGAGATTTTAATCTGAACAGAGTTGAAGGAAGTACGGTTGAAAGCAGTGCCCTTGAAAATATTCGTGTACGTTTTGGATACTTAGCAGGGGTCGCAACAATTCTACCATATTTGCAGCATCGTAGCCATCAGCATTCTCAAGATATGAGGAGATAAATTGTGCGCTGGCGAGATAGGATGAGTTGTGGGAGGAAATGAATGGGTGTTTTCGTCTATGAGCACTCTCTCTATCCTTATAATAGCACTTGCTCCTATTCCCACCACTTCAAGCCCGGGCAACTCGGTTATTGTTTGGAAATGAGCCAGAATAGTGATAATGAAATCCTCCTTCATAGAATTTGACAAATTTGACCTCTTCGTTCGTGTTCGTTATTGCGCTGAACTTGGGAATATAGAATGATCTGTGAGAGCAAAATTTCCGTCGGTGCTGCCTTTAAGTGGGGTCTGATGTCAGTGAAATCTCAGTACTTACTGTGACTAGAGTACTTGTGATGTCAGTGAAATCTCACGAGATACAAAGTATCTACAAACAAGTACTCTAGTCACACACACACACACACACACACACACACACACACACACACACACACACACACACACACACACACACACACACACACACACACACACACACACACACGCATACATACATACATACATACATACATACATACATACATACATACATACATACATACATACATACATACATACATACATACATACACACATACATACATACATACAGTCTGTTCTCTGAAACGTAAACTGCCATCCTCGCCCCGATTCAACAAAGCGGGTGAACGTTCAATCGGGGCGCGAAGCTGCAACAGCCGATCGTCCTCTCCTCGCGCCCCGATCAATCCCTTCGCGCCCCGATTGAAAGCACACGCGCCGCTTTGTTCAATCGGGGCGAGGATGGCAGTTCACGTTTCAGAGAACAGACTGTACATATACATATAAATATACACATACACACATCCTCTTAACAAAGCACCGTAAGGGCGGCACTGACGGGAAAATGGATACAGTCTCCAATGATGAAAGCGAGAGGTTTAGACACTGTTTTCATGGTTTCGTGGCGGGACCTTACTCTAGCGGACTCGAGCCCTCCAGGCGAGAGAGTGTTTACAACGACTTGACATTGCGTGACAGCAGTGTACGGAGCAGAGTAGCCCCTCTGTTGGCGCTTTGGGAGGATCTCCGCTTAAGGACGGTGCACAGGAAGTGATCCACCTCCATTAGATGGATGAGCATCCAGAGAGGTCACGGAGCGATGCCGCACTCGGTTCTTGCCCTGGGAATGTGCGCTTGACGCACTTATTCACGAGGTCCCGCAGAGAATAGGGAGTCGTTGGATCAGTGTTTGTTTTTAAGAAGGACAGTACAATCCAAAACACAGGAAGAACGAATGAAGAACGGGTCATCCTGAACTGTTGTGACATTTCCTGAAAGCACATGCAGTTGACCAAACTCTGAATATTTCCAATTGACCAAACTCTGAATATTTATAATTTTCTTCCATTATTCTCGAGATTTACAAGGAGTGCGGGTGCACTGATGACGGACAAATGTGCCGGGGCTCCATAGTTCAGGAAAAAACACCACAACAACAGGATAGGAATCCACCGATCGAGAAAAGACGTGCCAAAACAATGGGGGAAACGCCAACATACGGGTCCACGATGAAGAATGGATCTGCCGTGGCCCAGTAGGGGGAGGGGGAAACGCCAGTATACGGGTCCACGATGAAGAAAGGGTCTGTCGTGGCCAATTGTAGGGAAAACACCAGGAAAAGGGTCCATGGATGGAGAATTGGTCTGTCGTGGTCGGAAAAACGCCACCATACGGGTCAATGGACGGAGGATAGGTCTGCCACGGCCCAATAGTGGGGAAAACGTCAGCGTTGGTCGGAGGATGGGTCTACCACGGCCCAGTAGTCGAGAAAACGCGAGGATATGGGTGCATGGATGAAGAACGGATCCGTCGTGGCCAATTGTAGGGAAAACACCGGGATAAGGGTCCACGGATGGAGAATAGGTACGTCGTGGCCTATTTTAGGGAAAACACCAGGATAAGGGTCCGATGGAGAGTGGGTCTGTCTTGGCACAACCGTGAGGAAAACGTCAGGATAGGGGCCCACAGATGGAGGATATTTCGGCCTGGCCCAGCAGTGGAGGAAACGCCAGTATACCGGTCCACGAATGGAGAATGGGTCTGCCGTGGCCAATAGTAGGGAAAACACCAGGACAAGGGTCCACGGGTGGAGAATGGGTCTGCCGTGGCCTATTTTAGGGAAAACACCAGGATAAGGGTCCGATGGAGAGTGGGTACATCTTGGCACAACCGTGGGGAAACCGTCAGGATACGGGCCCACAGATGGAGGATGGGTCGGCCTGGCCAGTAGTGGAGGAAACGCCAGGATAACTGTCTGCAGTGGCCCAGTAGTGTGGAAAAAAGTGATTATTCGCACTACGTTGGTTGTGCTGAGTTGTACACAGGTTCTTGGGCCAACTGTAAGTTGCATACTCCTGTGCAGAGTTGGGAGTGGCTGGCCATGACGGGGCCATAGGCGTTGAATGAATGCACCTTCAGAAAAAAAACAGTAGGTAGTACCATTGTATCGGAAAATAGTTTTGCATATAAGTGTGTGATTAAAAATTCGCAAGAAGGCAAGGACCACGAGAAGATAAAAAAAATTCTACCTTTTAATCCTATATTTTATTTGGAAGCCCGACTTTGGTAAGGCGGCCAGACTGGAAGAATATACGAAATTCATAAAGGGGGTTCCGTATTTGAGCTCAGTTAATGATTAGTCTTGCTTTTTCGTTAATTCTCTAAGCATTTCACATGTGTGAAGCTTTCCTACGTACCTACCTCAAGTGGCTGCCCCACCCCACTTTCTAGCGTCCCGAAGGGGGGCTAGTACATACATACACATACCTACATACACATACACATTCACATACACATACACATACATTACACATTACACAATACACATTACACATCACACATACACACATACACATACGCACACACATACACACACGATCCATCGGTGCGCTGACGCGCAAAAACGGGAAGCGGGTCCACCGCTGTGATAAGGGTGCATCGGGGCCCACATGTGATAGAGCGACATGAGTCCGCTTTGGGATGATGGATGTGCTGGCACCTGCTTCGTCCTTCCCTCCTACATATCCCTGACGTCCTACTCAGGAAGCACTCGTACGGTTGGACCCCACTGCTGTGTTCGTCTTCTTACCAGCTGCTGTATCACCCTTCTCGGGCCGTATCCTTCCTTTACTAGCTGTGTTCGTCCCCTCACAGATTCCACACCCCCTCCCGGTGTTCGGTTTCTCCCTTCGGTTTCTCCCCTGTCTCACCTATCGCAAGCAGAGTTCTCCACAATGCGTGCTCTGTTCGTCTCAGATTCTGTTATACGTTTCCATACACATCCACATTATAACACGCTGTCGTTTCCCGATAACTCCAATGGTGAACAATATGCAAAAATGCGTGTGGAATACCTGGACGAAATGCGTTCTGTGCGTAGGGCACGTCTGGTATCCGCCTGTGCGGAAACCAAATTGAGGCTTACACACCCGGCAGTCAACTTATATACACTTCGCATCAGTATCAGCAGCATGCTTGACAAACACGGTACTGTCGAAACCACAGGGTTGTCTACAAGAAGTGTGACGGGCTCTAGGGAATCAATTTTCCGACATTTTTATTGCTTGTTTGTGCTTTTTAATGGTGTTACTCGTTTCTCCGTGTTTTAGCCCCAGCGTGGCCAGTCTCATTCTCTGTTTATATAAGGATGGTATCGCTCGAGGATCGCTCAGCAATAGACGCCAGGTGCAAACGCGGGTCGTTAGTTTCCGAGATTTCGAAGACGCTCAAACTGCATTCATCGCATCATAAAGCGTTTTGAAGGAACTGGAGGGATAGATAATTGTCCGAGGGGAAGATCTGAACGAACTGCAAGGACCGCTGCTCTTCGAAAGGCTGTCGAAGACAAAATTCACCGGAATCCCAGATGCACTGGACAATCGGCTAAGGATCAGAAAGCAACTATGCAAAGACTTATTAGAGATGATGTCGAGCTGTATCCTTACAATTTCGCAAAAGGGCAACGCCTTACCAACGAAATGAAGTCCTCAAGAATGGAAAAATGCAGAAAGATGAACGCGCTTGCGCGATGACAAGCTTGGCCGGATTCTCTTCACATCCAAGAAGTTATTTACCGTTGAACTACTCCGAAATGCGCAGAATCAACAGGAACTGCTGTCAAAGGAACTTCCAGTCGAAAAAACACATTTTCCACAGTATGTGTTGGTGTGGGCTTGGATATCAGACCTGGGCAAGACTACGCTTGTCTAACAAGGAGTTAGAATTAATGCCGAATTCTACCGGAAGCTAACCCTAGAGGATGCCGTGATTCCTTGAGCTTAAAGGCAGCAGGAGCTGAATCCTCGACTCCGAGCTGAGCTGTGGGTGATGAAGTACAGACTCAGCACATCATAAATGTGAAACGAACACAGACAATGATGGCTTACCTGCAGAGAAAATGGAACATTCGTCGCGAACACGCCTGGCCGTGTTCGTGCGCGGACGAGTTTTCCCCGGCGCGAAAGCCATTGCGGCGCGTGGTTTTGGCCGAGTCCCGCCATGAAACCCTGTGAATTGAATGCATTTCGTTTTCCCTTTGCGCCAAACCACGCACCGCAATGGCTTTTTGCGCCGGGGAAAACTCGTCCGCGCGCGAACACGGCCAGGCGTGTTCGCGACGAATGTTCCATTTTTTCTGCAAGTAAGCCATAATTGTCTGTGTTCGTTTCACATTTATGATGTGCTGAGTCTGTGCTTTATCACCCACAGCTCAGCTCGGAGTCGAGGATTTCAGCTCCTGCTGCCTTTAACAAAACGCAAAGAACTTTGAATGAACGTTTTGGTAAGACTCTACACCAGCCCATGCCGCAAAGAAGTCACTGGCATGGTCTGAGACCAATCTTCCGGCTTTCTGGACGAGGGATGTTTGACCATCGAAATCGCCCGGTCTCAATGCTTTAGATTTTGCTGCTGGTCATTCTTGGAGCAAGGAGCCTGCTCTTTCAAGCACAAGTCACTGGAATTGCTAAGGGCAGCCCTGATTTTTTTTCGGTTCCGCATGAAATGGACGAGATCTCACGTAGAATTTTTTTCTCTGTCAAACAGGTGTCGTAAAAAGTGTCAATTTGAATTGAATGGCGCGAAGTTATGAGTAGTTTTCTCGTCACACTTCATGGGGACATTATTGTATTCGTGCCGGGATCAAACCCGGGTAAAATGGAGTTGGGGGGGGGGTGGGCACTTGGTATTGGTCGATAATATGACCTGTCCTACACGTTCTAAATTGTTCGCACTTTAGGTGACTAGTAAACGTTAGGTGAGCCAACGAGTCAGAGCGTTCTGGAAGCGTTCTGGAAGTGTCAGCCAAGTCAAAACGTGTAGGACAGGCCAAGCTATCAAGTTTTGTTAGGTGCCGCACCACAACTCCGTTTTGCTTCGAGCTCAAAACGTGAGTGCATAGCAATATATACGCGGGAAGGGGGGGGGGGGTTGGGGTGGAGTAGAACAGGGCACGCGAATTGGTGGAGTCGAACAGAGCACGCCGCCTGTTCCTTGGGAGTGGGCGGGACTGAGATTTTTTGTGCTGGGGTCGAATTCCACGAGCGCGTGAGGCGCAACTTATTTTCTTTCACATTCCATTCAAATTGTGTCAGAGGTCGACCACCGCCTCCATTCTGTTCACATATGGCGTGCTCATTCCTTGGTTCGCTCACACGCCACCCTGGAACGAACACACTGTATGATCTGTTCTCCGGGATGGCAAGGGTCCGTACCGCTAATCCCTCCTTCTCTATCGTTATCTCTAGCTAACCAGACACGAATCAATTGAATCAAGAGATCATTTGCACTGAGTCGGTCACATACTATTATTCAGAGCTCCTAGAGCTGTGAAGAATATGAGCGAAGGGAACATCGACAGAAGTCTGGAAGTTTGGCGTAAGCAAGATGGACAGGCTGGTATTCTAATGCGTCTTCTTAACTTGCTTTGGTTCTTTGGATATCCTTTTAGCCTCTTGTTAATACTCCTCTACTCTCCACCGTAAAGATATCCGCCAGACTTTGGCAAAGACTTGACTCAAGGCAAGCGGGGCCTCGTAAGCGATGAGGTGAGCAAAAGGGATTCTGACTGAAATTAGAGTGAAATTAATATTTGTTTTAGAAATTACGCTTGAAAAATTACCCAGCAATACCCACAGCTTCGTTGGTACTGAACGGACCCTGCTCAAATTTTACAGTAAGATTACAAATACTATCTCTTACTCCCGTAGGAAATTGGAATCAATTGACTTTGGCAAGAGTTTGTGGGGTTATCATGCGAAAATTCAGCCAGAAGCACTGCTTCCAGCGCTTACAAAGGGACAGGTTCTGCACGGATATTTCTGTAGACTAGCACCTGGCTGCAAGTGGCAATGTAGTAGCTAACTCTGAAAGATAATTTGATTCAATTGATTTTGGTAGGAGTTACACCTGAAAAAAATCTTGCAATACTCACAAAGATTACGAGTGCGACTCTAGCACCAACTGCCAGAGGAAATTGGAATTGTTTGATTTTGAAACGAGTTTGACCGGTTACCATGCGAAAATTCTGGCTACAGTGCTGATGTCAGCACTCATAAAATGACAGGTTCTGCACGGAACTGGCTGGAAATGGGCACATAGCTGCATAGCTGCATTTGACAATGCTCTATCCAAATCTAAAAAAAAGAATTCAATTGATTTTGATGGGAGTTATAGGTGAAAAAGTACCTCTCAGTATCCAGAGCATCGCTGGTACTGAATGGATCTTATTCAAACTTTGTGGTGACTAGCGCCCCTTCGGGACGCTAGAAAGTGGGGTGGAGCAGCCACTTGGGACATGTGCAAACGCTTCACACTTGCCAAATCTCTAGAAAATTGATAAAGAAGCAGAACCAATCTTCCAATGGGCCCAAACATGAAGTCCGTCTTATGAGTTGAGTATGAGCATGAGGAGTTCGTTCTCCGTCGTATGGCGTATTCGTGCGTATTCCTCACTACCGGGCTAACGCAGACGCGTTCTCCATCGGCGGAACTGTATCCTGCCGTTCCCCACACTATTGGACAAGGCAAAATCGTATCCGAGTGTCTTCCAAACTACTGGGCCGCAGCGGGCCCTTCCTCCATCAGAGCGCCCGTATTCTGGCGCCTTCCTCACAGTTAGTGCAAGCCGGATCCGTTCTCCAGCGGCGGGTTTGCATCCTGGTATTCTCAACTATCGGACTTGAGTGAACCCGTATCCTGACGTTCTCCACACCATTATGCTACGACGGGTCCTTCCTCCATCGGTGGACCCGTGTTCTGGCGTCCCCTACACCAGTGGGCCACGGGGGACCCTTTTTTCATCGGTGGACCCGCATCCTGGCGTCCCCCGCACCATTGGGCCCTGTCGGGCCTTTTGTCCATCGCTGGACCCGTGTCATGGCGTTCCCCACAGCACTGGGCCATGGCGGGCCCTCTCTCCATCGGTGGACCTGTGTCATGGCGTTCCCCACAGCACTGGGCCATGGCGGGCCCTTTCTCCATCGGTGGACCTGTGTCATGGCGTTCCCCACAGCACTGGGCCATGGTGGGCCCTTTCTCCATCGGTGGACCTGTGTCATGGCGTTCCCCACACCACTGGGCCACAGTGGGCCCTTTCTCCATCGGTGGACCACGCACTGGGCCACGGCGGACCTTTTCTCCATCGCTGGACCCGTATCTTGGCGTTCCCCACAGCACTGGGCCACGGCGGGCCCTTCCTCCATCGGTGGACCCGTATTTCGGCGTCCACTGCACCATTGGGCCACGGCGGGCCCTTTCTCCATCGCTGGACCCGTATCCTGGCGTTCCCCACAGCACTGGGCCACGGCGGGCCCTTTCTCATCGCTGGTCCCGTATCCGTATATAGTTGATTGGATACACACTGTCATGCCTTCATATTCAGAGGCTTCTACTCTTTGTTAGAGCAGCTTTCTCGAAACGAACGGATGTCGTGACTACACAATCGCTGCGAGAAATCCAGCAGGGGATGCAATAGCATCCACCAGATAAGGCGACCGCGTAGGTCCAGCCTCACCGAAGCTTCCGAGACGCTGCAGCTCTCTTAACACCCGTCCATTTGTTCCTACAAATGAACACAGCGTCGCAACAGTGGAAGGCTGGTTTTCCTGCTGCGTACATTGTGCAGCCTGAAGGCTTGTAAACATTCCCTCACTCCTATGCGGCGAGACCGCCAGCGAAGGTGATGAAACCACCATCCCGTGCATGCGGGAGAGCCAGCCGTGACGTAATCGCGAGTCCCGAAACGAACGTGTCCGCGTCCATGGAAATCGGCCATTTCGCCCCACAGTCTGCGCCTCAAGATTGCGGTGTCTATGAGTGCCGCCCCGTATCTCTAACCGCTCTAGCCCCCTTGCGGCGCTTTGTTTAATAGATATTACGAGTACGACTCTTCTGCCAACTGCCAGAGGAAATTGGAATTATTTGATTTTGAAAGGAGCTATCGCTCAGGAATTCTCTGAACCCTAAATCTAATTCTAACACAATTTAGGGTTCAGGTTTTATGGTAAATTTAGGGTTCAGCACCGGTCCAGAGGATTTTCGTCAAACAACTTTCTCTAAAACCAAATATTTCCAATTGTACTGGCGCGGTTGGCTAGAGGAGAGGCTGTTCGTTCCAGTGAATAATGAAATTGCCTCGTTTATTCAGTTACAGCGGAAAAAATAGCTAAAAAAACGGTCTTCAACATCACTTGGACACTTCAAACAACTTCTTCCAAAATCAATTATTTCCAATTTTATTCGCACTATTGTATTAAGGAAATATTGCTCCATCAAAATAATGGCAGAGTCCAACAAAATCTCCATCCATTCTCAAATTTTAGCTGGAAATTCAAGAATTATATGACGGTGCCAACGTGTTAACGTTCTCCACCGCCAGTGTACTTGTTAACACTTATTGCCTCGTGTGGACATGTCGATGTGCATTGAGAGCACAAAACCAGTGTTCTTCGCAAAAACTTTCTTAACTTATTCACAGTGGGAGCTTCGTAGATTCTTGAAAGGCTAGGTCAAAAGGACTTCGTAATGCTTTTCTGCTTGAGCTAAGCTTGTGCCGAACTCTGATATCCACACATAAATTCTAAATATCTGGAGAAAAAGTTCTGTTCCAGGCTGACTCCGAAAAGCTCAGACTTCTCACACATCCTCTGGTGCTCGCTCTGTTAGAGTACAAGTGGAATGCTCTTGGAAGATACGTCTACTACCTTGGTATGCACCGAACAACACACGTTGCTGTCAACCTCCTCCTTCACTGATATTTGCAGCCCTAATCGTCTACGTCGTTTTTCTTGGTCTTTTGACACTATTCATCACTTACACGCCTGCTCCATTCAACGTCTTCAATGAGACATTAGAAGAAATGGTCGACCTTAGCGCCCTTCTATCTGACGGGAACGCCGCCTGTGATGACATTGTAGGTATCAGCGCCTCTTCTGTTACATTCATCGATTTCCGTCACAAAAACGACGAAGTGTTTAGTGTTAATCAACTCCAATCGTGGGATGCGCCACGTACTCAATTTTACCTGAATATTCGTAGAAGCAATAAATGTGCATATGCCCCTTGCGCGGGGGGGGGATCCGATGGAATAAGTGAATGCATCATACTCTCACACAGTGCCGTCCTTTCTAGCAGGTTCAGACATTTGTTTGCGCGTTTGACCCGCTGGCGAACCCGCCCACTTATGGCTGATGCAAGCTTACAGCTGGTATTCGCGAGCTAGGCAACTGTAGTTGCTGTAGGTGCGAATGGAGAAGCAAAAGTTGCTGCAAGGGCGCATGTATGTACAGGATTCCTTGCCCCCAAATTTTTATTTATTGTCACGTTCACGTGGCGACCCCCCCCCCTCTGCGACTCGTATATAAGCTGTACATGCTGGCTGTAGCGATTAAAATACTCTTGTTTCCGCTGTGGCGGAGACTAGGCAAGCCCTCATTCGGGGTTTGGGGTTCGTCTAGCCAACTGAAGCCACGGTTTCAGCTATGAGTAAGGAGTGGCCGAGATGCGTGGAATGCGTTCGCATGTGGGTGCGCCGTGGACGCGGCTCGGACGCGAAAATCCGTCTCGTCACAACCAAGGGCTAACGCTGAAGCGCATACCCGTCGAGGAAACTAAACTTATCGAAACTGACATGACGTTTCGACGGCTACATCCTCTTCAGAAGCTAGAAGTTGTCTAGAAGATATTTGCGCTATGAGCCGCAAAAGGTCTTTTCTCTTACGCTAAGTACCGACATAGTTCCAATCTCATCTAGTATTCGTCGAGCAGAAATGCACAGCCGCACAAAACACAAAAGCACCGAATTGTGACCCTCAGAGGACAGGTGAGTGTCACTGGTCAACGAGATGGTATCAGGGGTGCAGATAATATATCTACAGTTGTCATAGAGGAATGAGGGGGAGAAAGCCATTTGTGACTGAAAGCAATCGTTTTGATAGTTTATCTTCAGACCTAGGGGACCCAAAATGGCTCTAGCACCAAAATGGCTCTTGCTGTGAGCATAGGCTCGCCGGCGAGAATTGTACGCACGACGATGAGATCTTCTCCGTTGTGCTCGTCATGCTAATGTTTCCCAGAGCAGAAACCAAGCTCCGTCGTCGCTCACTACCCAAATTATCTTTAATGCGCCTACTAAAAACGCGTCTGGTTCGCTAATACAGAAGGCATTGCATCTCAAACATTTAACCTAGTATATCACACCTGCTTGTGAGCAATCTCCTATTCACCGTACGGACAAACCACACATTAGTTTGTTATACAGTGAGTGGTCTATTCCACACTAACTGCTTTCTGATGTTGTCATTAGAGATGTTTATCAAGGGGCAAATCCCCGACAAAATGTTTGAACGAGGACACATAGCAAACAGCTGGCGGGATTGCACATGTTGCGGGCCAAACGCGCTGTCGGGCGAATCGCGGGCTGAATGGGACATCATTCAATGCTGATGCACAACCGTCGGGGTTCTGCAGGAAGACAACAGGAAGAGTGTTGAGCATCGACTCGCTTTTCGTCCACTGATCGTGGAATGGTATCTCCAAAGTGCGGCTTAAACGACAATGCATTCGGCTTAAGGAGGATGAGAAAAGCAGGGGAAGGGGAGCAGGACACGGCAGGTGGTGGATATTGACGACCTGGAGTTAGTTAGGTGTTAGCCATGCTACAGGATGTCTTCACCAGGAGCAGGGTAGAATTTGACGCTGCATCTCACGTATACTATGTATGCTGGCGCGCTCCAGTGATAATCTTTCGTGAAACAGTCTTCAATGTGAAAAATCAAAACTGTTTTTGCAGTGCTTTAATTTCAGCAATTAAAGCCGGTCTTCAAAAAAAAAAAAAACGAAAGATGTCTCTTTGGGGAGACCTGGTGCCGCGCTTCTTAGAATTGACAACTCATCAAAACGTTCCCTCTACTTTGAGAAATTCCCTGAAAATTTTCTCAGGTTGTGCTGAATACGTATTCTGGTAATAATTTTCTGACAGGTCCTTTTAACAAACTCTAACGATTATCGCACACTACCACCTGCGCGCGTCAGGTCCCGGCGAGGCAGTGTGTAGAATGTGGTCCGATACTTGGAGCCTTGCTTGGAATAAAATTGTGCTATGACTTTGTTTGAGACCTCCTTCCGCATGCGCTGGTAATATTCCACTATGTAGCTAATGTGTTGTTATCGAGTTCGTATCCATGACACAATTTAAAACAAATTTTTGCGAAAGACAACATTTCATTTCGCATTCGAAAAAATCAACAAAGTTAGATAGATCTGGATGCGAATGGAAGGACAGGAAGAAGTAAACACCAGATTGCCTTTTGGTTTGAACAGTTGGGCTAGTTCATGGTTTGAAAATTCGATGTCGATTTTGCAACAGTCTAACAGTTTAGTTTTGAACATAACCGCTACACTACAAAATAGCCTTCCACGCTATTTTATCACTTCTAGATTGGGGAACAAATTCGCGCGGTTTTTAAAAATCTGTTTATAACGTTGATCTGAATCTCTGTCTTGCACAACAACACAAGACCACACATTGCTCTACCCATTAGGTGTTATTAGTAGCGCCATCGCCCTTTTTTCCTATGCAGTTTTCTCCATTGATTTGTTACCTTTAGGTATGAGTCATACGCATTAAATCGCTCTAGCTACCGAGCACGTCCACCACGTGGCGGATGGTGGTAGTGCGTAATCCCCGTGGACCATAAACGACCCAATTTCGCCTACATTTTGCAGATGGAAGTGGGGGCAACCTAAAAAAAAGCTTGCCGGAGAAGGACGGCGAACTGGGAGAGGTGGCTCAGGATCGCCTCTATAAACAAGGTCCTCGCCCCATGCGATGAGGTGGGCACGGTTATCAAAACAACCTTTTGCGTAATTCCAGCTTCACGCCCAGGTTGACAGACCGGCTGATGGGGACCACTATCACACAAACATGAGAGGTTCATTGTGCAAAACACTAAAAGCTAGGACGTCACCTGGAAGTGACCTGCAGGAAGTCCGCCCGCCTCCTGCTGTCGTGAACATAGGTACGCTAGCCTGACGATGAGAATAAGTTGGATCCGAGGCGCAGCTCCGGATTCCCAAAGGGTGCAGAGAGTCGCACATTTTGTTCGGGAAAGGCAGAAGAAATACATGGAACGAGCAGTTGTTCATCAAATTCTACATGCAGAACAGTGTCAGGAAACGTGGAGCTCAGGAGTCATCGGCGAAAATGGGTTGAGGAAAACTGTTGAGAACGTAGGCATGAGATATTATCTTCAACTTCAAAAAGTAAGGGTTGCGCATTTGTCAGATGGAAAAAAAATGTGACGTTACACTAGATAGTGGTGGAATGACAGAAATGCAGCTAAGAATAACTGAGAAATCTCCTAAAATGTAAAAACCATGATATCTTCTTTATTTGGGAGGATTGAGGGTTGCGCAGTTGTCAGCAGAACTCAGAATGAAATTTTGAGCAGAATGATGTTTAATTCTTGGTAGTATCATTCACTTTCGACCTAGAATCCAGGGTGAGACAATGCCCCGTCCATCTCACCCTCGCGTCGGGCGCCCTCCCATATTGCGTGCTTTCTCGCTAATCCCCCTGAGCTACACGGGGCATTCGTCTCGGGAGGACTTTTTCAGCGCAGCATGGAAGGACGTAACAAGTGTTATATACCATTCTACTCGGAATCGCACGTGCTCGGCATCTGACAATTGCACAACACCTCATTTTCGGAACTGAAAAAGATATTTAGCGGAAAACCATTTTCCAACATGGCCTGTTTTCTGGGCCGGTTTCTGATAAAAGTACTTGCTCTTATGACCTCTGTATGCGCAAGGATGTCGGCAATTTGATAGACAACTGCGCAATTCATCGTTTTCGAAATTTCCCGAGAAATTTCAATGGACGCAAGTACCCCGTCTATGCGCAACATACAGCTCTGTGAGATCACCGAAATACTTAGCGAAAATCAAGCCGAGACGCTATCAGTGCGCTGAGCGTGGGTCCACACGAAAGCAGGGCGCCGGTACAAATCTCTGACATGTCAGCTGTCTGACATGTGAGAGTGAGAATGTAGAGGTTCCGAGTATATTTGAACGTATAATTTTTTCCCTTTTGATAATGACTAGAGCTGTTTCGGTGTGGATTATCTTTAAAAAAGGGCTTCACTATTTCGCACTCTGTAAACTTCACTCTTTTGACCTTCCTCAACTTCATCGAAGTGGTTGGGTAACAACCTTCACTTTTGTGACCCAAACAACCTTCACTTCTCTGACCACTATCGTACCTGTGGTCATGGAGCCAGGGTTACCGGGGCACGAACGACCTTGGCTAAATACTTTAGTTCGGAACGGATCCTTGAACATTTTAATTCTGACCGGCAAGACAAGAGAGATAGCAGACTTCATGAAACGAAGACGAAATCCCGTTCTATGCGTACAGGAAACAAGACGGAAAGGTTGCAAAGCGGTAAGTCTTGTAACAACTTCCATGTTCGCTCTTCTCCAAACCTGTTCATTTTTAACCGTCTAGAACACAGACTGAACAACTGGGGCCACTTTCAGACCTCTGACGACGACGGTTACATTGAAACATAAGGTCAATAAAGTTCCACCATAACAATCTGGTGTGGCAGAGGCAAATTACACTGCAAAGCGAAAAAATTGGAGATAGCATCAAACTGTTCTACCACGAACTTGAGACGAAGAAAAACGGGATGGCTATAGCAGTGGCTGAACCACTAAAATACCATATCTCGTCCGTTACCAGGGTGAGCGACAGGGTCATTTCCCTAAGGTTCGCTACCAAGGACGGCTTTTGGACAGTGGCGTCTGTGTACGTTCCTCAATATGGGTGCGTCGAGGTCGAGAAGGCTACCTTCTGCGATGAGCTCGATGATGTGATTAGAAGTGTTCTCGAAAGTGATTACCTGACAATTGCAGGAGATTTCATTGGTCTCATCTTGGTCAGGACAAAAGAGGGTTAGAAAGAATTCATGGGGAAGGAGGCTTCGGAAGTCGAAATCAGGACGGAGAGAGAATAATTGAATTGACTGAAGCGCATGACCTCGCTACAACGAGCACATTCTTTATCGGAGGAGAGTCCCAAAAGATCACGCACAGTAGCGGAGGTTGGCTGCAGAAGAGATAGCAGGAAAATATCGGCCAGTCATAACTGACATGTGCATGCACTTGCCGAAGCAAGCAAAAGGTAACGTGGAACCACGAATCCGGTGGTGGAAAGTGACAAACCAAGCACAGAAATTGTTGTGCGAAAAGATCACCACTGCCGGCCTGCCTGACCCTTCCGGTCCCGTAAACTCTACGTGGGTTAGCGCAACGAGTACCATGCTGAACTAGGCGAGGGACACATTGAGAGAGACTTAAAGGCATTGTCTCAGCTCAGGTTCGATTTGGAGCATCGGGTACGAGAAGAATCTAGGGGAGGTGCTGATTACAATGGTATAAGTATCCCATTCAAAAGTGCAAAAAAACCCCTTCTTTAACGGTTTCGTTTTAGAGCAAACTTCCAGCCGCCACATCGAAAACTCGTCCACACGGCGACGCGCCGCTATCGATCGGCGCCACTCAATGCCACTCCACGACGGCATGCGGCTCCTTGCATTTGACCTCTCATGCGTGCAGCTGTGTAGCTGTGTATTATTGTACTTCAGCGACCCCACGATTTTTCTGAAGACTTGCATGCAGGGGGTAGTTCGAGGTGCTGGTCACCAATATTACATTCATTTCGCACGAGAGCATCGATTTTATTGATTCTATCGATTTTTTCTCTGCAAGTTCCACATTGTTGAGAGTTAGCATCAGTAGTGGTTCTTCCTTACATCTGAAGCAACCTTAGCGGATAATCGCCTTCATTTCCTACAAACTGGGCGTCCAGAACAAGAAACAACTTTAAAGCCGAATTTGCCCTGTCTGAAGTGGGTTCACCACTTCTATGCTGTCCTTTCATCAGTAGAGATTCCTCTCCAAACGCCATTGATTTCCCTAGCCAATTAAGCCACATTTGATCCACGATTGAAGTCGAACAGTTGTCGGTTGCGGGTAGGTTCAATTTTGTCGACTTGGGTGGTCACAATCCATGCGGTAGGAAGCAAGGTAAAACGAGACTTCAAAATAGACTATGACTGCCGGTCAAGGAAAGTTAAAGTCGCCGTGAAAAAACAAGTTTAAAAAAAACCGAACGAACTTATTCCCCAACCCAATAGATGCGTACAAAGCCTAGAAGAAAACCAAGTCATGCGAAGCAATGGCTGAGTACAAGCTAAAAAAGAATGACGCGAAAGCTGAAGTAGCCAAAGAGGAAAAGGTAGCGATGGACGAACTCTATGTATAAGAAGTTAGATAGCTCACATGCCGAAAAGCATGTGCTTCGACTGCCACAGGCGTCCTTAGACTCGAGTGAAGTTAACGAGTTAGTGAAGGGTGAAGATAAAAGAGTACTGAGAGACTCTGCGGCAGTAAAACAGCGATGGAGAACATACTTTTTGCATCTCTTGAACGAAGAATAGCCGAGAAAGGAAATGTTTGTTACACCATCAACAGCTGGACCATAACAACCGAGGCCCATCGAGGAAGTGAGAGAGATGGTCAAGAAGATAAAAACAGGGGAGGCAGCAGGTCCAGATGGTGTCCCAGTGGAGGCGTGGAAGTCTCTCGGTGAATTAGGATTTCAGTAGTTGACAAGGTGCTTCAACAACATTACACGGTTAAAGAGAATCCTGGAGGCATCAAAGTCCCGATCTTCAAAAATAGAGGCGACATGATGGACTGTGCGAACTACAGAGGAATCAAGCTTATGGCGCATACGATAAAGATCTATGAACGCCTTGTGGATATGCGATAGAGAAATGTGGTATAGATGGCATCAGATCAATTTGGTTGCGTACCAAAGAGATCAACAATCGATGCCTTTTTTATTGCCCGTCAAGTTATGGAAAATTACCTCGAAAAGAGTATGCCGCGTCAAATCGCTCTTCTAGAGTTGGAAAAGGCGTATGACAGGATGCCGCGACTAGTACCTCGGGAAACCATGAGGGAACGTGGCATTCCGGAACACATTGTGAAAATAATTCAGGACATGAATGATGGAGCAATGACAAGGTTGTGCGCTGTGCAACGACATCGAAGTTCTCGATAGCAATGGGCGTACACCAAGGATCAGCTCTGAGCCGGTTTCTCTCCATGATGACGCTTGGTGGAGCACCTCGTGGAAGGGCCTCACCCTGTTGTATGCCGATGACGTAATGTTGACTGCGGATTCAAGAGTCAAGCTCCAGCGCTTAAAGGCCAGGTCCGGTCAAAATTTTCCCCATCCAGGTTTTCTGTTCTCTGGAGTCCAAACCGTACATGTAACGTATGTCAAGTTTGAGACCTCGATACAAGCTCCATCGCTAGGTATAGGAGAAAAAGTCCTAGGATTACGATGGCCGTGGGAAAATGCGCTCCAATCAAGAAAGGCTGCGCGCGAGCATAGTAAACAACGATGGACGCTCAGATACATACGGCCTAACGAACCCTTCATGAAACCTTACTGACCCCACCAAACGGACCACCGGCCCTCTGAATACGAATTTTTCCTACGACACCACAATAGAGAGCATGGGGCGCCCTATAACGTCACTCGAAAGCACGGACGCCGCAAACCTGCAAACGCCGTACCGAAATTGGTCGATGGAAAGCGTTTGTTATAGGACCTTTTCAAGGTTTTTCTATAGTTTTCGTCCAAGACGTCGCCATAGGCTACGAACACAGTACAAATTCGGAGGATGGAATTTTGTCCGGACTCTGCCTTTAAGATCCATAAGTGGCAGTTAGCGCTGATGTTTTCTTTGAAGAGATGTTTTGCCTAAGACGATCGATTCTTGTAATCCAAAGAAAACAGCGTTTGTCTTAATGACACCAACCTCTTCTGAACAGATTTCTTTCGCGAAGACTCGGGAATTTCTTAAATGTTTTTTGTCTTGAAACCTCCGCATATTATATCTTGTGTAAAATTGCTGTGCCTACTAGGTTTTTTTAGGTGAATTGAAATGAAGGAACTTCTATTTAGCCCGACGTTTCGGCTTCTATCACCATATATTTAGCACACCCACGATTTTGGACCACAAACTTTTCTGCATACCTCAGAATTAGGATGAGCAAACAAAACCAAGTTTGATTATTGTTGGGGCTCTGTGGATGCTTCCTTCCTGTTGCTCACCACATGCACAGAGTCAGTTGGTTTTGTGTTACGAAATAAAATTCCAATTTCGTCGGTTTTCCCAAACTAGGTGTAAAGTTTTGTTTTTACATAGAGAGAGAAGTGAAATCCTCTTATATAAATCATGGTAGTGCAACGAAATTTTCTAGAGCCCAGGCGGTGAGGACCAGCACGTGATCTCATGCTTTCATTATGGGGCTCAGTTATAGACAGCGCTAGCGAGGATGTGAAGCTGACGGGGAATTCGGCCGATGTTTCGTCGTAGGTGCATAGACGTAGTGGAAATCGGGTGCACGCAGAATTTCGCGCTGGGACTAGCATCTAACGGTCTCAGTGTTTACAGCGATTTGAGGTTGCATAGCAGCAGTGTACGGAGTAGAGTCGCCTCTCTGCTGGAGCTTCGTTGTTGACTTGACTCTATCTTGAAGCACTGGAAGATAACCACCTGGAAAGGATGGGTGCATGCCGTGGAGGCCGCAACGATAGGGTACACTCGGGTTTCTCACTTGGGATATGCTCTTTGCGCACCTCTCATTCAGGTCCCATAGGGATTATGCAGCATGGAGATCCGTATGTTTTTAAGGAGGGCAGTACAATCAAATACACAGGATGAACGAACGAAGAACGCGTCATCATAAGCCGATGTGACGTCTTCTGAAACCAGTTGTGCAAGTGATCAAACTTTTCAAATATTCCCTAACTTTCTTCCATTACTCTCGAGACTCACAAAGAGTGCGGATGAACTGATGACGGACAGATGTGCCGGAGCCCCGTAGTTCAGAAGAATATCAGGATAGGTGTCCACCGATCGAGAAATGGTCCACCGTGGCTCAATAGTTGTAAAACAGCAGGATACGAGTCCATCCATGGAGATTGGGTCTGCAGGAGCCCATTAGTGATGAAATGCCAGGGAACGAGTCCACGGATGGGGATTGGGTCTGCCCTGGCCCAATAGTAAGGAAAGAGCCAGGATAGGGTTCAGGGATGGAGACTGGGTCTGCAGGAGCCCATTGGTGGGATACGCGCCGGGATACGGGTCCACCGAGGAATCGGGTCTGCCCGCGCCCAATAGTGGGGCAAGCGCCAAGATGCACGTCTACCAGTGGACAAGGGACACGCTACGCGCTCATTCGTGTCTCGGTCAACTCGGTCAACCATCACTTCCTCCACTCTGTATATTGAAGCGGGAGATCATCAGTTGCACTAACTCAGCAATTATTGGCACGGCATTGGCTACACTGTATTGTTCACAAGTAATAAAGCCATGTCAAGGATACTCCTGTGCAGAGTTGGGAGTGGTTGTTCATAACTGGTCCATAGGCATGTAAGAAATGTGACAAAAAATAGTAGGTAGTTCAGCTTACCTGGACAGAAGCTCAATTCTAGTGAGTTTGTTAAGCTTAAACGTTTTTCAGCTTCCTCTGATCTCCTCCAATATATTCACTACCATCTCCTGAGAAAAATGAAGAGTTGATGTAGATTAGGCGCATAATGTGTTTTTTTTTCGTTAGATTTCATTGCTGCACTTTCCTTTGCTGCACAAATGCGATTTTGAAAGAAAGTGGCCGGATTCACCAGAAGATCTTTTTTATCGTATCTAAGGAATATCGACAGTGTTACATTTCGTATTTCATCGTCAGAATAATTGTTAGTAGTGGATATCATATTGGGTTGGTGAAAAAATGTGCAACACTTTTTATTTCCATTTCTAAAACGCAAAAGCAGCTTGACGCGGGATCTTCTGTGGTATGAAGTAGTATGTTCTCGAAACCTTCAAGTGAAGGGCATACGAGGAAGGCTCTACTAGTATCTGACTAATAATGCCTTCGGCCAGTCGAGTCACATTTTTCTCCTTTGTCTATCATGGTTCCTTGCAACGACATCCTGTCAGAAGCGCCCAAGCCAATATATGTGCTGCATTTGAAGAGAATATTATTCACCATTTGATGGTCTATGGAAGTACGTGGCGAAATTTCACGTACAATGTTGAAGCGCATTTACATGGCGACCTATTTGGCAAGATTTGTATGGCGACCTATCTGGCAATGTTTGTATGGGACCTGTTTGGCAAGGCTTGCATGGCGACCCATTTGGCGGGACATCATGTTTGGCAAGACATTTGGCTGAGTTCGCTTGCCTGGCTCGTTTGCAAACCCGTTTCCGAGGTTGCCAAACAAACCTCGCCAATTGGGTCGCCAATCGACTTCAGAGCACCGCATCAACAAAAACCGCCAAAGCTTTCCACTCAGGAACGTTCAGGAATGGTGCGGTGCAGATTCGAGATCAGTGTTGCTAGCTGCATTGAACCGTACATAAATTATTAGGAAAGCTTACTGTCAAAAAGAATTCTTCCCTTGTGAGCTCAAAACGCTCTCGCAGATTTTGCTGGCTCTGAATAGCTTCGGAATCCATTCGACCCAAAATTTAGACTGAAGATGGTGAAGATCAAGTTTCAGGCGAGTCATGCCAATTCAAATTCAACCGTGAAAATCCGACATCGATTTCGCAATAACCTAATATCAACAGTCAACTGCTAATCTTCCAAATTCCTCACCCTCACAAATGTGGAGAGCGAGTATCCCTGTCGAAGAACTTTTTTTGCAACCTGTATATCATTCAAGAAGGTGTTTCAGAAAATTATCCGTCCGCCATGGTTGATGACGGTCAAATGGGCTGTGATAATCCTCGGAATTGTCCAGCTTATCAAGGAGGTAAATCCGTGTACCTCGGAGCTATATCTATAACACTTTGCTTTCTTTCAGCTTTTCCAATTCATTACTCGTCGCCTTCGATACATTACATTTGATAACGGCATTGAATGCTTCGTCTATTCGTCGGCCATAGTAGTAGTGCTGGACCTGTCCCCATGCTCGCATCAGACAGGGCTGCGTATGGTGAGCTACACTATAGTGCTCTTCTATGCCGTCTTTGACCATTACGAATAATCGCATACATTATCGCGTCTTTTCTTGAAGGCAGCACTTACGCTGTTCTCTTGCATTTGTGCTTAATTTAGAGGTGCCATCAATTGGGGTGTAACCGCAAAAGGAATCACTCCGAATCGTGCAATTACTCGAATAATAAAACTCGTTCGCATGTACACGAAACTCCAAACGTAGGCAGACAAGGGTCGGGGCCACGGCGCGGTTCTCTTGTGCAGAGACGCAGGCGCTCAGCATGCAAAGCGCCCATGCCTCTGCCCAAGAGAGCCGCGCCGCGGTTCCGACCCTTGTCTGCGTACATTTGGAGTTCCTTATGCAAATGATCCATCCCGCCCCATTCTCTTTGATCGTGTGCGATTGTTCCTTAGCTGATAGAGGATCGATCAGTATTTTCGGATAGCGATGATCCTTTCCGCACCTCGGAGGCCGAAGCCATCTCAGGCAATAGATCTCGTACAAATGGACATGTATTGGCAATATACAACATAGTATTTCTTGTAAACGTAGCCTTTTTTGATGGTCTTTCCCCTACTATAGGCACAAGAGTAGCCTCCAGAGTAGAATTTCATGAAAAAAAGCGACGAAGCTTTTTATCGTGAGTGCTGTCTTTAAGCGTTTGTGCTGTCCGTTGGCGGGGTTCGCTCCCCTGATCCTCTGACGCCATTTCGCTCTATCATGCTCCTGGCCTGGGTGAGCACTCTTGTTCAGCTCGGTTGCTGTGTGTCTAGCCACCGTTGCTTCGCCCGCCCCTTTGGTCTTCTTCCAGGTTCTGCAAAATCAAAGCCTGAACACGGTGTTTCCGGATGTGGCCAGAATGTGGCCGCACCATCTAAGGCGGGTTTCGCGAATTTGTCGGGAATTGGGGGCAATGCGCTCTCAGATTTTTCCCTTGTGGATGCGGTCTGCGCGAGATACCATTGTAACATCTTCCCCTACATAACACTCGAATGACGGTCCAGTCTCTTGATGACTGGCCAACGCTGCACCATACAACGTAATTAATCGAACGACTGCTCAATACGTCTTCAACTTGAACCGCTCCAGGGTCCCGTTGTCACACAACACTCCTGTCATCGTGCCACTTCAGCGACGGAGCTTTAAAGCGAACGACGACTTCGTAGATTAAAGGCAGCAGGAGCTGAAATTCTCGACTCTGAGCTGAGCTGCGGGTGGTGAAGTACAGACTCGGCACATCATAAATGTGAAACGAACACAGACAATGATGACTTACCTGCAGAGAAAATGGAACATTCGTCGCGAACGCGCCTGGCCGTGTTTGTGCGCGGACGAGTTTTCCCCGGCGCGAAAGCCATTGCGGCGCGTGGTTCCCGCCATGAAACCCTGTGAATTGAATGTATTTCGTGTTCCCTTTGCGCGAAACCACGCACCGCAATGGCTTTTGCGCCGGGGAAAACTCGTCCGCGCGCGAACACGGCCTGTTCGCGACGAATATTCCATTTTCTCTGCAGGTAAGCCATAATTGTCTGTGTTCGTTCCACATTTATGATGTGCATGAGTCTGTACTTGATCACCCACAGCTCAGCACGGAGTCGAGGATTTCAGCTCCTGCTGCCTTTAAGTAGGCATCGGATGAGAGCGTTGATACTCCAAGTACTTCTCGATTGAGAGGGCGTTGCCATAAATCTTAGTGGTGGAGAGCTTCCGCTCACATCGGTCGCCATATACTGTCTTTTGTACGTGAGAGGCAGTGAATCACCTTTCAGATCGAGATCCTAGCACTATGCGATTATATGCCAGCCACTCAGCATATATATGCACTTTTATTTTCAGGGAAACGTCGAGAATTCCATAAGTCCAACTTCCAAGCTATTATTCATTGAACAAGTATTGCCGTGTTGGAAAACCATGCCGCAACAACAGCAATCTTCTACTGAAGAAACCTTCAAAAAAAAGGAAGAAAGAAATTTCAAAACTCTTCCTCTTAACCTCTAATCTGCTTGTTCTAGTTCTCTAGTAAGAAACTCGTCCGCGCCTGGATCAAATTTTTCCTTGAGTGCGATCGGATTCTGTTGATAAATCGACATCTATCGTGAGGTGACAGAATGTCTTTAAGCAGGAAACCGAAAAGCGCTAGACGCTTGCTCCAAACTTGCATCTTCTGCTCAAGGGCGTCGTTGTGTTCTGCGCAAGCACAACGGCGTTTGCATAGGGACGAGTCCATAGCGTCAGCCTTTAAAGATCTATCGTAACAGGGTTCATGACCATGATGAAGAAGAGCGGTGCGAGTGCTCAGCCACGCCTGATTGGAAATTCTGCTGACTTCTCTGCATTGGGCTCGTTGAGTCGAAAGAAAGAATTCTGACCCAATTCATGAAGCTCATCAGGGACGCCGTGCCGTAACGTGTACCGATGACTTCGAGTGCGAAGCGGTCGAGATTGAGCAAGACGAGATGCAATAGTTTTTGCATCTCGTCTGTGGTGGTTCGTCGTCGAAATAACAGAATCTGTATACAACAAGCCACGTCATCTGGAGCGTATTGAACTTAACTGATCGATCTAGTATTTTTGTAACGGTGAGCAATACATCAGAAAAAATCTGTGATAAACTTCCAAAGAGTTCCAAAAAGCAGGGCCAGAAACTGTAGTCGACTTTTTGGAAAGAATAAAAAAAGGCATTCAAGCAAATGAAGACCATTTTTATGATTGTCCCCTTGGGTACAAACGTATTTGTTCTCATGTGTTCAATGACATTCCTTCGATAGCAAAACCCGTTCCATAATTATTTGTCACCCTGGCCTCCAACTCTTCCAACCGCCGCTACTTGATTCGGTCCGCACAGCTCGTCGCACGATTTTCATGCTTATCTCTTGCTTTTGATCACAATATACGAAAACGAAGTGGATCTTGTTGCATTGTCACTGTAGAATGAGACGAAATAGGAAAGGCGCTTCCAAAACTTTGTGTTCATGATGACGAGTTTGTGAGAGTCAGCATATTCAACAATACGCCTGTCATCGTCATTCCGTGTGCCGTACCCGAAGATTGCGTGGAATCTTCAACCATCATTCAACCATGCATGGCCCGTTATTTCTCCTGTGACAACGATTGTGTCTTCCACGGGTACTTCCGCGGTCTTCTTGTCAAGCAATATCCAGAGGCCATCTTTCATCTTTGTGCTGCACAAATCTGACTGTGCTGTGTATGCCGACAAGATGTGGATCCTGGCTGTGCTGTGGACTTGATGACTTGCCAGCTTTCCCACGTATGTCGAAGTTCGCGACGCATTGAGGACCATCACATAATTTTGAAACTTGCTAGGCCCTGCGAGTAAGCGTCGATGGACAACTTTTTCGCCTTTTTTCGCAAAACCATTCAAGATTATGGGCTATGGAAGGTGACGTGGGGTCTTCCTCTTGCGATGACTAGTATTGACAATGAATTCCATACCAGTTATGCTGTCTGCTTTCTGGACGATAATAATGATCCTAAATGGTTAGAGAATCTCGCGCAAAGTCAAGTGACCCATTGACATCTCAAATCTTACTTTTTAGTCTTACAGAAGTATTTTCAGAACTGGCAGTGGTCACTTACGGCTATTTGTGCGTTTTCTTCCTGGATGAACTTGTTGTTACTCATAAGGAAGTTACCGAAGTACATTTTCGGAATCCATAAATGTTTGAAACCTTAGCCAATGACTCTCATCTGTCAGGTTCGGCATCTACGTGGTAATGTTTTTTGATGTACTGAAAACTTTCTCTCGCTTCTTCCTCATCTTCATGCTGTTCATTGTCGCATTTAGTATTGCTTTTTACGCACTCATGCAGAACAGGGTAAGTCCCTAAACAGCTTTGCACTATTATCGTCTCAATATTGGCTTCAGCCTGAGTTTTCTACGGTGCCTTCGTCCGTGCTTAAAACAGCAGTGATGATGATTGGCGAGTTTGAGTTCACCGCAATTTTCCACGGGGATGGAAATTCGCACCTAGAGAAACTGTTCGGTCCAACTTTAGTCTACCCACTCTTCCTGTTCTTCTGCGTCATTATGACAATTCTTCTGATGAACTTACTGGTACGTGAATAGTATCTGGTACTTTGCAAAAACTAATTGTGCAAAACTTTCTTCCACTTATCCTTTACCAGGTCGGTTTGGCTGTAGACGACATCAAATCCGTACAAGAAAAAGCAGAGATGAAACGGCTCAGCAAGCAGGTGGGTACCCTTAACGTCTAGCGGTAGTGCTATTGGCCACTGCACAGACCTGCACGACTTTACTACAAAGAAGTAATTAATTGGTGGCGAATAAATGTTCATTAACTGTTTATGTCTGAATCTGGAACGCCTACGCTTTTTATATTCTTCACCGAGTGAGGTAAAGGAAATTATGTATTCGGCCTCGCCCAAACACGTGATTCCCTAGCCAAATTTCCCCTGCCTAGCCCGGATAAACAAAACTTGGTTATTTTTATCCTTGTGACATCAATATCTATTAAACAAAGCGCCATAAGGGGGTTAGAGCGGCTAGAGATACGCGGCGGCACTGATAGACACCGTAATCTTGAGGCGCAGACTGTGGGGCGAAATGGCCGATTTTTAGGGACTCAGACACATTCGTTTCGGGACTCGCAATTACGTCACTGCTGGCTCTCCCGCATGCACGAGGTAGTGATTTCATCACCTTCGCTGGCGGTCTCGCCGCATAGGAGTGAAGGAATGTTTACAAGCTTTCAGGCTGCACAATGTACGCAGCAGGAAAACCGCCCTTCCACTGTTGTGACGCTGTAGGCACTTGCAAAAAAAACAGGGAGGGTTTTATGAGAGCTGCAGCGTCTAGGAAGCCAAGGAGAGGCTGGACCTACGCGGTCGCCCCAGCTGGTGGATGCTATTACCGCATCCCCTGCTGAGCTCTCGCAGCGACTCCTTAGTCATGACATCCGCTCGTTTCGAGAAAGCGTCTGCTCTAACACAGAGTAAAAGCCTCTATATGTCAAGGCATGACATTGTGTAACGAATCAACAATATATGGATACGGGTCCACCGATGGGGAAAGGGCCCGTCGTGGCCCAGTGGTGTGAGGGACGCCACGATACGGGTCCACCGATGGAGAAAGGGCCCACCGTGGCCCAGTGGTGGGGGACGCCAGGATGCGGGTCCACCGATGGAGAAAGGGCTCGCCGTGGCCCAGTGGTGTGGGGGATGCCAGGATACGGGTCCACCGATGGAGAAAGGGCCCACCGTCGCCCAGCGGTGGGAGGACGTCAGAATACGGGACCGTCGACGGAGAACGGGTCCGCCGTAGCCCAACAGTGTCGAGAACACCAGGATACGGCTTCGCAGATGGAGAAAGGGTCCGTCACGACCCTACCAGTGAGAAAATCGCGAGAGCGCTGGTCCACGGATGGACGAAGACCTTCGTAGACCAATGGTGTGAAGAACGTCAGGGTACGGGTTCACTTTGGTCCGATAGTGTTGAGAATCCCGGGATGCGAGGACGCCCCTGGAGAACGGATCAGGCTTGCACTAACTGTGAGGAAGGCGCCGCCAATATAGGATTGGTCGGCTGTGACTCAGTAAAATGGAGAATTCCAGGATACGGTTCAGCCGAGGGTGAACGGGTTCATTGTGGCCTAACAGTGAAGATGAGGCCAGAACACGGGTCCGCCGATGGAAGGAAGCCCGCTGCGGCAGAATAGTGTGGAAAACACTCGGATACGATTTCGCTTTGGTCCAATAGTGTGGGGAACGGCAGGATACAGTTCCTCCGATGGAGAACGCGTCTGCGTTCGCCCGTTAGTGAGTAATACGCACGATGCGCCATACGATGAAGAACGGACTTCTCATACTCATACCCAACTCATAAGAAGAACTTCATGTTTGGGCCCATTTAAAGATTGGTTCTACTTCTCTATCAGTTTTCTAGAGATTTGGCAAGTGCGAAGCTTTTGCACAGGTCCGAAATGGCTATCCCACCCCACTTTCTAGCGTCCCGAAGGGTCGCTAGTAATAGTAAATGCATGATAAGCGGATATGAAAATTGCACGACGGTTACTAAACGAAGCTTAACAGGGGCAGAAGGGAGGCCTCTCCTCCCCCAACGAGAATAATACGAGAGAGGAGAGAAAGGGGGGGGGGCTCAACAAGTGAGGAGCGGGACGAGTAGAGACGGAACGAGACCAAGGGATTGGACTTCGGGTTTTTATAGCTCTTGGAAGCGAGGTTTTGCGACAACGAATGGCAGAGGGAATGCGTTGACTATGCCATGTTTTCACGCTTCTTCTACATTAGGTAGCCGCTATACTCCTCGAGGAGTATAGCAGCCTCCGTCACGTAGTCTTACTCTCACTACATGGAAATCCTCCTATATAAGGACTGGTAAGGGACCAGATTTTTCTGGCGTCAGGCCACGAGAGTCTTGCGAAATCTTTTGTGCAGTGCGGTGCATAGGCGATGGTGGATGGACTGCGCAGACGAAATACGAAAAAACCGATTCATGGAGCGAGATGAGACTAGATCCTCGAAGGACCCGCAATATCGAAATCCTTGCACAGGGACTGTCCTACGCTGGTGGTCTCACATCCAACGGATGAGACAGAGCTAGCGAGGCTTTAAGGCAGCACAATATACGGAGCAGGATAGCCACTGGTTGAGCAGTATGGGCGAAATCCATGTGCGGCTTGGGGGCTCTCTGAGCCCAGTGCAGCAGGTGGTGTCCGTCGCACTTCTCAAATGCAGCACGTTCTCGTCCTAGCATCCGTCCGAAAACAGAGCGATTCTGCAGCCATGGAAGAGATTTCAGTTGTACACTCACATGCACAGAAAAGTGCGTAATTACAGGCCATTGTGACACCTCCTGTGACCAAGTATGTAATTATTCAATTTTTCTGGATAGCTCACTTTCTCCCAATGCTCTCGTGATTTACCAAGGGTACGGACGCAGGGACGATAGATGTGCCGGGAGCGAATAGTGACAGATACTGTTATGCCGTTGGAGTGGGGGTTCGCTGTGGCTCTGCTGGAAAAGCCAAGATACGGGTTCGCGGATGGAGGAGCGGGTGCGCGTTGGTCCAAAAATATAGGGAGCGCCAAGATAAGGATTCAATGGTATAGGTGAGGTCCGCCGTGCTCCGGGTGCGAGTAAGGCCAGAATATGGGTCCGCCGTGGCCAAAACTGTGGGAACGACAGGATACGGTTGTGCCGATGAGGTAGAGGTCCGCTGTGGCCCAGCTGTGAGGAACGCCAGGATATGGGGTCTACCAAAGGGGGATGGGTCTGCTGTGCTATAGAAGCGTGGGAATCCTGGGATGCCGAAGGAGGAGAGGTCCACTTACACCCTGTTGTGAGGAGCGACAAGATACTGGTTCACGTCTGGGGGAGGGGCCCGCTTTGGCCCAGGTGTGAATAACTTCAAAATAGGGATTCACAGATGAGGAAGGTGTCCGCTGTGGCTGACGTGTGAGAAACGCCAGAATATGGGTCCTCTGCTTTGGTCGAACGATGTGGAAAACGCTAAGGTGTAGGTTCCCTGATGGAGAAAGGAGCGCTTGCGCCCTCTTACTTGAAAAACGTGCACGGATGCGGGTCTGCAGATGGAGGATTGCTCCAGTACAGTCCATTAGTTGGAAAAACGCTAGAATGCGTGTACGCCGATTGAGAATGGTGGGTCTGCTGCACATTATGGGTCCAGCGAAGGATGAAAGATGTCCTGGCGCCCTATAGTGTGGAAAACGCTAGGGAAAGGATCCACCGATAGAGGAGGAGTGCAGTGCGGTCTAATTATGAGAAACGTCAAGACATGGTAACACCGATGTGCGCCGGCGGTCAAGTGACAGGAAAACGCGACTTAGAGGAAGATGTTAGTAAGCATCCCGCAGTGATAAAAATGGTACTGGCCTTGCGCAGCGAGTCCACTTTGTTTGGAAGACTATTACAGCTGCAATTTGTGCTTACCTTGTTATAGGTATGACTTGCTTCTCACTCTTTTCCGCACAACCAATTGTTTCTGAAGCGACCTCCTCTACTTTCTCCTAGATGTCAAAGCAGATGCTTATCTGTTGGAGTACTCCAAAAACAATCTCAATTTGAATTGGTTCGAGTTCTTATTTACACTGTGTCGGTTACAGCAAATAGTTAACAGCTACTGGATCCTCTTACATAAATCATGGTAGTGCAACAAAATTTTCTAGAGCGCAGACGTAGGGGACTAGCACGTGATCGCATGCGCTCGCCGTGAGACTCAGTTATAGACTGTGCCTCGCGAGGATGCGAAGCTGATGGGGCGTTTGGCCGATGTTTCGTCATAGGTGCATAGACGTGGTGGAAGTCGGGTGCATTCGGGATTTCGCAGCGGGACCACCGTCTAGCAGTCTCGAGCCCTCCAGGCGAGACAGTGTTTACAACGATTTGACGATGCGTAGCAGCAATGTACGGAGCAGAGACGCCCCTCTACTGGAGCTTTGTTGTTGACTCCACTCAACTGAGGAGCAGTGGACGTTGACTGTTTCGAAAAGAAGTGTGCGTACCGTGGAGAATGTGTCGAAGGATTCATTCGGTGACCTCACTTGGGATATGCTCCTTGCGCACTTCTGTTTGAGCTCCCTTGGGATTTATGCAGCTTGAGGATCCGTCTGTTTTTAAGAAGTACAATCAAATGCAGTTGATCAAACTTTCTAAATATTTCCTAAGTTTGTCCCGTCACTCTCAAGATTTGCAAAGAGTGCGGCTGCAGTGATGGCGGACAGATGAGCTGGGGCCCCGTAGTCCAGAAAAACATCATGATAGGTGCCCACCGATCGAGAAAGAGTCCGGCATGGTCCGATAGTGAGAAAACGACAGGCAACGAGTCCACGAGTCCATGGATGGGGATTGGGTCTGCTCTGGCCTAATACTGGAGAAAGCGCCAGGATACGGGCCCATGGATGAAGACTGGGTTCGCAAGGGGCCAATTAGTTTGGAAAGCGCTGGGACACGGGTCCCATCGATGGATTGGGTCTGCCCTGGCCCAGTAGTGGGAAGAACGCCAGGATACAGATCCATAAATGGAGGATGGGTCTTCCCTGGCCCAACAGTGTGATAAGCGCCAGGATACGGGTGCACTGATCTGCCGCCGTGGAGTAGGAGGGTGCACGTCTGCTACAAGCTACACGCTCATTCGTGTCTCAGTCGACCATCGCTTCTTCCTCTCTGTCGACTGTTCATAACTGGTTTATAGGCATGTAAGAAATATGACAAAAAAAGAGTAGGTATAATCAGTGCATCGGAAATTAGCTTTACATGTAGGTGTGGGATTAAGAATTTGCAAGCAAGGCTAGGGTGGCGAGAAGAAAGCCCGACGTTGGCGAGGGCGGCCAGACCCGTAGAGTATACGCAACTCATAAGGAGAATTTCGTATTTGAGCTCAGCTAATGATTAGTTTTGCTTTTTTCCTGATTTTCTAAGCATTTTACGAGTGTGAAGCTTCTGCACATACCTCAAGTGGCTGCCCCACCCTACTTTCTAGCGTCCCGAAGGGGCGCTAGTTCATATAAAAGACATCCTCGCGCAGACTTGTGGATAAGTAGCCATGATAGGTCCATGGGCATTTGAATGCAGCACTCACGGAAATTTCTGGGTCGAAGATTTCGTGGTATATCGGGGTATTCAGGGACAAAGAAGTCAACGACAACGATGGAGTAGCGTGAAACACGCTACTCCATCGTTGTCGTTGACTTCTTTGTCCCTAAATACAACATGATAGGTCCCTACAAACAAAGAAAATGATGGCGGTATTTCTTGTGTGCCCACGGCGCGGACGAGTGTTGATGGGTCCCACCACGAAACCCTGCAAATGATACAAATCCCATAAGCGAGCCTCCGCTCAACCACATGCGCATACCCTGTCAACGGCGTTAGCTGGCGCTACGAAACGTTAATGTCCAGAACGGCAGATGTGTCCACGGCAGTATCACCGCAGGTAGGCGGCCATCCACGTTGTTCAACTTACTGTTGTGATTGTCCAGCGTCCCGCTACATGGTAAGCGACTCATTGTAGAAGTGAGAATTTCCGTGAGTGCTGCCTTTAAGAAGTGCGGTGACAACAAACGGATGTATCATTGCATCGGAAAGTGGATTTCCATGGCGATGTGTGATGAAGAGTGCTCGAGCAAGGCGCGTACAAGAAGTCCGTAGTTGGTCAGGCGGCCAGAGAACAGTGAAAAAAAACACAAAGTGTCGAAGCACAGGACCACAACAATGTATGCATAGGAGGAAAACCATTCTGATAACTCAAATGCAAAAACAAATCTCTGAACATACAAATAAATGAGAAAAACCCGCAACGCTTTCTTCGATATCTTGGAAACAAACATTCTTGGCGAGGAACCCGGCTCAAAATTGCAGTCCCCGCAGGGATCACCACTGAAATTCGCTGAGAACTTCCTCTAAACATTCTGGACCAGAAACGGTACCACGAGGTTCAAAACAGTTCGTGGAAACCCATGATCCCCGCTACGTCGGGGTGTGCATGTGATTTTGCGTGGGTACGTAAATTTGCGACGTTCAGCATGGCGCGACGGGGCGACGCGACGACATCGCGTCGCGAAAAAGTATGAACACTCCTTTAGGGTATTTTTAAGAACAGAACAGTCAAATACACAGGATGGACGGACGAAGAACGCGTAATCATAAGCTGTGTAATATTTTCTGAAACCAGTTCTGCAATATCAAACTATTCATATTTGTGTTTAGCGTATTGGAAAGCGCCAGTATACGTGTATTTACCTGTCTCCGAACAAAAGTCGATAAAATCGTTAAATAAACGAAACCAGTATTTCGGCGCAAAATGGTTGTTATATTCGTTTTCAGGGTATTGAGGAACTCAGTAGACTTGTCCCCACTGACCTCCAAGCGAAAATGAAAAAGAAAACAGAAAAAATCGATACTTTGATGCAAATGATTGATGTCACTTTCGTGTTCAGCGTATAAAGGAACCCTAGTTTTCGACAGTCCCTGGGCAAAAATAGCGAAAAATCAATAAAATCGATATAATCGCCAGTAATCCCGAGTAGCCTACAACTTCCACAACTTCCGCCGGCCCGTGATGGACCAAAATGCGAAATTTGGTACAGGACGGTGCATCTTCCGTGATTTCTATTAATTACATAAATACACACGATACCTACATACAAACCCTCACTTTTATACATACAGATTAGTGAAGAGGCTCGCAGAAACTTACTGTCATCCGCGAAGCACAGCTGCTCTTAGAGTAGCTTCGTAAGTTTAACTGGTCCTCTAACTCGAGATCAACCCATTTTTTAGTTCATTTGGCCCAAAAGAATAATGACACAAAGATCCGAATCAAACCGCCGCGGGGCGTCGGTCTGACTTCGCATTTGCCTTTATTTACTTAGCCTAAAAGTAATGTATGTGGCACACGGGTCTGAATGAAAGGTTCATGGCGCTCTGACTCGAGATTCACCTTCTTTAATTTGGCCAGAAAGTGCTGTGGCAAACGGTCCGAATGACTCGGGATTATCTTTTTCAGTTTATTAAGCACAAAGGTCTTACCTTTCCTTACTTTACTCTGTAAAAGAGTAAAGTGGTATCGGCTGCTGTATAGAGGGGCTAATCAGTACTCATTCTAGGTGAAGAAGAGGCTTGTCTAGTTGATTGTCATAATCGGACATTTCATGTGTTTGTGTTTCAACCCTAAATTCATGTTAATTTAGGTTGATCTTGTTCTACAAGTGGAAGCATCTATGCCCCCCTATATTCGCAGGCTGATCCATAGACGCTGGTGCATCATTTCCAGGAACAAGTTATCTTTTTGGAAACAATTGTGCAGAAGATTTGGCTTTGATTCTTGCAACAGAGAATTGGTCGATTCGGAGAACAAAGGAAAACAGGTGATTTATGCCGTTCTCGCATTCTCTTCCAAAGCATGTTTCGGTGTTATAGGAATTTATTTCCGAGTTTAACGAAGAACCGCGCTCACATGATACACAGCTTCAAACGCTGCAGACGAAAGTGGACAACATTTATGAACGTCAGATTCGAACAGATGCCATGATTCGAGCAGTTCTGAAGAAGATGGAGATAAACTTTGAAGAAATTGATGCCGAAGGAAAATGACAACTATGTTCTTTTTTCATTCTCCATTTTGTTCTTCCTCTATCTGTATAGCTCATTTTCACATGTTCGTGTTTTGCTGTTTTATTTGTTACTTTTTGCAGTCTACATACGTCGCCTTTATTAATTCATTCATACCTTTCCTGTGCTGTTTTTTTATTATAAATTGCTTTTTTATTATGAATTGCTCGCCTTAACTGAATTCTTGCCTTCACCATCATCAAAGTCGCTCCGGTGCACAATGTGCTGTTTCGCATATCTAGCCGCGCAAAATGTATTTCTCGACCTACCATATCACGTCGCGATTACTGCCCCAAAGTATGGGCCGATAGTCCGCTTATACGATACAAGAGGTTTTTTGGCGAATTATCACCTGGCAGGGCATGATTAGATATTGAAAATACCACTGGAATCTAACACCTCCTATGCAAAAAATATGAGCACTTTTCGAGTTGTCTCTCTCGTCTATGTTGGCGTCTGGATTTCCTATTTCAGATTCTTCCCATAGACCTTGTAACAAGCTTTCAAATTTCCTAGTCAGGCATAGGGAAGAAATAAGCACATTACCCAAATGTTTTAGTTAGATCTAAAAAAAGTTCCAGTAGATTTCGCTAGAAAATATGTGTAATCCCTAGCATTAATTTTCCTACATACGAGCATGTGTGTTATTTTTGCAACCATCTGCCCATCTCTACAAAGAACATTTGAAGAGCAAACCCGCTTCTCTCTAGGATAGATCTTTTTTCCATGTTCCGAGGGAATTTATTTATTTATTTATATGCACACTACGGTGCGCCAAGCCAAGTGCAGATAAAAAAGTAATTTAGGAAGCAGAGAATGACAGCTCAATTCAAACAAAAAAAAGCTCAAACGTAGCATTAAATGAGGTGGAAATCATACGAGGAGAACAAAGGTTGTGAACACCAACATCAGAACTAACTAATAAATGTATAATAGTAATGAATCGAAAAACTTAAAAGGAACACGAAAGGAAAAAAATCCTCACAAACCTAACAGAGAGAAGATACTGCATCAGAGATCATCAGGCAGGTTGTGTTTAGTCAACGGCTCAAAGAAGGAGTCATGGAACCATTTTTCCGGGCGGGTGGTGGCTTGTCATGGATAAAAACGGCGCCTAGCTGTACCATTCCGACGGAGGTGTGGTAAGAGAGTTCTTCCAAGCAAGCCAGCACGGTGAAAGCAAGGGAGGAAGATCAAGTGAGTGACGTTAGGGAGACCGCCACTTCCCAAAACATTGAATCCATTTTCGAGATAAGGAACACATCCTCTGGTGATAGCTTCCACCAGTACTTCCAGAACGACAATGACGTCACTGAACTTTAGTCCATAACTACGAGACATTTAACTCAAAAATGGATTATTCGGACCAACATTGGCTATAATTTTATTTGGCATTCCCGCCCGCATACATCACTACATAGTAAAACTCATCTGTTTGTGTGTCTGTTGGTAATCGCTTATATGTCACGATCCAAAGGACAAAAACACATGAAACCTATACCGTTCTACTCAGAATTGTGCCCTTCTGTGCAACGTCAGGGTCTTTTGCCGCTTCCGAGAAAAACGATTCTATCAATTTTCGGCCCCTATCCCCATCACCATATAGTAAAACTCATCTGTTTGTGCTGTTGGTAATCGCTTATATCTCACGATCCAACGGACAAAAACACATAGTGGCCTAATTCTCAGGGTTCCCTCAGTCGTGAATGAAGTGTCTTGGAAAGGGTTATATGTCATATTAATGTTTCTATTTATATGCGGAAACAGGGCGATTGTCAACACATGCAAATTCATTACATCCTTACAAGTGCTCCGACTTGCCTGCGTGCCTCGCAACTGAGTGCTTCATCCGTTTTCACGGATGGGAAGTAAAGGTACCAAGGTCCCGCGAAGCGGGCAAGTGCGAGACTCGCCGGAGGTGAGTCAGAGCACTTGTTGGTAATATTCCCCTTCCTTGCTATTGTATTGTTAACGAGTTCAAATCCACGACACAGCTTGAGACGAATTTTCGCTGACGACTACACCTCGATTCACCCATGAGAAAGCCAACAAAATGGACAGTTGCTGATGGAAATGAAAAGACAGAAAGAGGAAGAAATGAGCTTTTAGATATACATATTCCAACTAGACGTACCCGGCGTCGCTCGAGTGTTCAGCTTCTCCCGGCTATTTAAAGCTGATGTTAACACTTGTTGAACCAAAAAATCCAATGTTGAACCAAAAAATCCTCTGTTCATCACTTGGTGATCGGCCTAAGTGACCTCTCTTCACCCCTCTCCCTCCCTCAGAAAATGGGGTGAAGTTGCTCGGCTGGTGAATAAATCCTTCCAAAATGCTTGCCTTATCCACGTTCAGCGTCTCGGAATATCCCCGAAGGCACGTTTTCACCGACCGTGTGCAAAAATGCCGAAAAATCGATAAAACCGATAAATTGATATTTCGCCTAAAATGGTTGCCATATTCGTGTGCAGCGCCATGAGATACCCCAATAGACATGTCTTTACCGCCCTGTGGGCGAGAATAGCAAAAAATCAATAAATCGATAATTTGGCGCAAAACGGTTATCATATTCGTGTTCAACGTCATGAGGAACCTCAATAGGCATGTTCTCGCCAGTCCCTGGGCAAAGTGTTGTGAAATAGCAGACGACCGTCTCTAATCCGCATCAATTTGACCTCTAAGTATTTCCAGATGCGAACGATATTATAAAAAAAACCACACCTGTTTATTATTCGCAACTACCTGCAAGGCGTCACATCGTTCCACCAACAACCTTGAATCCAACAGTGAGTTCAAATATAATATTAACCAACATCAACTGCAGAGTGCTGTGCCCATGTGTGCTTCATTTGGCAGAAGATCACCATCGCTACAATTCCTTCATTTTGTATCACCAATCACTTATACCAACTATCCTCTACCTTACATTTTCGAGTACCTACTTTATTCTTCATTCATCGCAACGCATCTTTTCTTCCTTTTGGAAACCCTCCCACGTTTTTAAACACTCTATCAAGAAAAGAAGCCCCCTTTTCCTGCCTCTTTCAACTCCTGGCATAATAGGGCTGTTTTGATAGCGATTCCCATATCAAACTGTCAGGGAAAAGGAGCGGCAAAAAGAAACAATTTGCGCGCGAGCAACGGCACACTGCTGGATAAGAAAGAAAACTGGAACGCAAATGTGATTCTACCCCTGTATATAAAGTGAAAGAAGAGGAAGAAGAAAAATTTTCTCCACTCTCCTTTGAAGAAGTTCTGTTTCACTCACTTCAAGTTTCTCCAGAAACACCAGAAATACCGGCGAAAATTCCACCAGTGAAAAAACAGCCTGCAGTCTATCAGTCATGCAAGACACACGGTGAGAGGATCACCAAATTCTCAGGAGTAGGCGACCGCACATTTGAAGAATTTCTGGAAGAGTTCGCCAATCTCATTAAACTCTTCCACTTTCCTCACGAACACGCAAACGTAGTGCTATCCTTACCTTGAAGGGATAAGCAAAAATCAAGTACAATAATATCGCGGAAGTCGACAAACTCTCGTGGAAAAAAACAGTCATCACGTTAGCAAACGCTTCAAGAGCGGAGCCCTCCTCTGCGCGACGAACTTCACAATATCACCTAGGGAAAGACTCAGTGGCTGAGTTTGCAGAAATCTTCAAAAAAAAATAAATTCGCATTCCAAGGCCATGACCGCGAACTGACTCTATAAATGACCATTGATCTGACTAATCAAATGGCCGACGCTTCACAGAAATGAACGAGTCCGACGCCGTTGTTGCGAGCGCTGAGAAGCTGTATCGGATTAAACAACAGGATCGCGAAGAAGAGAGAGAAGTAGCCAAGACAATAAACGTCATTATTACTGACGACAAACTGCAGAAAGTGAGCTTAACTCATTAGGACTGCAACGGCCAAACAATTCTAGCACTCAGCAAACACACAGGAATAGGGGGAATGCTCGCGGCAATGGGCGAAGATTTGCCCCAAATACTAACCGCACTGCCTTTCCACCAAAACCAAACCGCTTCTTTGGTCGCCTCCGTTCTTCAAAAGGAAAACAACAGGACACATTTTTGGCCGCCCCTTTTGGCGATACTCAACGAATTGCCACCTTCTTTATTATCAACCAGCATATTCGCGACGAACATCAGCGAACATGTCATCATGAATCCTAATTACCCTTCAACTAGCAGATTTTTCCGTCCTCCGCTACCAGGAGTCAATCTTCCTTATATCGTCGCTGTCATCATGACATGTCTTGCTACGTCTGGCTGTGCTGAGCAATACTAGCTCTGCGGAATAAATCCATCCACTAACGTAATCGCACTCCCGACCCTTGTAGATTGCGCCATTCCCGACGAAGAACCGCTGTTGCGCACAGCAGCGCGACCAGGGATGTGCGGAAGTAAGATTTAAATTTCTGTAAAACGTAAAACGGAAGGCCAAAAATGAGCGGAAAACGGAAAGCGTAAAAGGGAAAACGAAAAATTTTGCCCAAGCATAGGATTGTGACCAAAAGACCTCTTCAACATTGGAATCTCTTGGTATCTTCTTTATGAGCATGAGTGGTGACTCTTTCAAGTTATTAAGTAAACTCAAGTCTACTGATGTTGCTTACTTCAAACGCCTAGAATATAGATAGATCGAGGAGTGTTCATCCTTCATCGAGTTATGAGAGATTATCAGAGTTATAAAATCAAGAAGTAGCCTCCTCACTGAACTCAATGAAGACGAGAAGGTGTAACATGTGAAAAATGCGCCTCTTTTCCTTTATATTTGAGCAGACCTATTCTGCAAAAATTCAGACAAGAAGGCAACTACGGTAGCTAATGTGTTTGGAATCTGAGGAGGATCAGGTTATTCACATAGGATCCCGTTAGAGCCAGTTAGCGATGGAGGAACGAGAAGGAGAACAGTATGTAGGGGAACGCGAAAACTTTGATTGAAACACTGTCAAGTACAAAGTAGCCTTATGCTTTGTTGAAAGAAAGCCTACATCATGCGTTGCTTTGCGAGAATACTTGATGCTCTTACCATGACACGTCACAGTCTCATGGAAATTTTATATCATTCACCCCACCCCATTTCTGTGGATCTTTTTTTTTGGAAATTTCGAGGAGATCAGGGCACTTGTATGGCATATTTGGAGCAATGATGAAGGCCAAAAAAGTCAAACAAAGTAGAATGAGTTTCATAAATGACATTTGGACGTCAATTTCGGCGCCACTGCTGTGAACTGATGCACATTTTACATCAAAATGCGTGAACCCTCTTCAGGATAGGGACATATGTGCGCAGAAAACAACGATCTCTCTTCTTCCATAATTTTCCAGGACTTTCCGTTTTCCGGGCCAAAAACTCGTAAAACGTAAAACTTGAAACGGAAGGCCGAAAATGGGCGGAAAACGGAGAGCGTAAAACGGAAAACGGAAAATTACGCACACCCCTGAGCGCGACTCTACATGGAACTCAATGACCCTTTATGAATGAATGCGACGAAATGTTTCAGGGATGTAATAAAGGTATCCATCAAAAATTATCTATACATTAGAACGAAAAAAAGATGTGGTGGAGCGTCTTCGCCTCTCCGTTACTCATGAGTTGTGCGCCTCCATGAAGACGACTCAAAAGATCTATGACAAAGATATTTGAAAGAAATCCTTCCAGGGCTTCTCACCACGGACAAGATGATAACTATATTCTAGCATTATAGGGTATTAACGTGTAACAACGTGGTATACTTTGTTACGTGTATTTTTGCACTTCATAAAATATTCGAGAAAAATGGTGCATTGATGTGTCGTAAAAAAATAGGTACAAGACGTTTCTGCTCCGGAAAAAGGTTGGTCACGGAAAACTAGCACGTCAGGGCTATCACTAATCATATGAGAGTGGCTCGAAGCTAATTTGTGACTCTGTACGGTCTAAGGTCAAGTCGAATCTCTGTGCAAAATATGACAGACTTTTGACCACATTTCGTGATAATCGCTCCAACAGAGAAAGCAACAAGCCTATGAACCACCGATGCAACAGTATTGTAAACGAGAATGAATCTACAGCTGACAATGAGAATGCAAGGGTCACGGTAATTGGCAACACTCAAATTTCTGATAATGCTCTAGAATTCCTTGGTCTTGGTCCTTCTTTCTCACCCGCCCGCAACATCAACGCAGTCACTTTCCGCAAAGTTGTAGGAGGGCTCCATAGATTGAGAGACCTTCTCCGCGATAAAGTGAAACGTGATAAGCGAGCACAAAGCCTCCATCAAGTCAGCAGGAGATTGTTGCCCAAAGCTCCTTTCCCACGCCTGTTTTACAAAGAACCGGAACCTGCTTATGAAGTAGATATTAAATTCCGCATATTGTCATCAGCGGTACTTGAAGTTTTCAACAAATACAAGAGATACCGCTACAGCAATATGACGCACAAGCAGCGGGAAGGGTTTCGAGAGTTGCGTGAGTTAGTGAGCAATGGCACAGTGCGCGTATCACTAAGTGATAAAGGCGGAGAATTCGTCGTCATTCCGCAATCACTAGATCGCGAAATCACTGAGCTCCATCTGCAAGACGAAACTGTGTACCATCGCGCGACTGAGAAAGATTTCGTGGCTCAATGTAGACGATTAAATGATGTGTGGGTTCAGATTGGAAAATCGGCAGGCCTCGACGAACGATTCGTCAGTTGCCTCAAGCTGGACAACCCAAGATGTCCTGTGTTCTATAGTCTCCTCAAAACCCACAAGGTCTTTGCGTGTGATATGAAATCGATGTCAGCGAACACGTTCAAAATCAGGCCTATAATAAGTTGTGTGGGTGGCCCAACCGACCGCATTTCGTGGTTTCTCACTAAAATCGTAAGCCAACTCTTACCCAAAGTGCCCTCTCACTTGTCAAACACGTGTCAATTCCTTGAACATCTACGGACAACACATTTTGACCAGAACTGTGTCATGGAATCATTCGATGTGATTTCCTTGTACACAAATGTTCAAAATAGCGCAGCACTACAAGCAGTATCGGAGATGTTAGAAATGCATGCTCCGACGATTGAGATGTACGGGTTAAGTGTAGCGCGCACAATTGCTTTGATCAAGGAATGCCTGAACTGCAATGTTTTCAAGTGGTCCGGACAGTACTTTAGTCAGATACGAGGGCTTGCTATGGGTCAAAGGCTAGCACCTATTCTTGCTGTCTGTTTCATGAGCAGAATAGAAGAACCAGTGCTAGCCCGTCTACCCTTGATGTACTGTCGGTATATTGATGACTGTTGCATAGTCACATCGACACAGTCCGAAATGGACGAGTGTTTCAACATCCTCAACCAACAGTCACAATACATAAGGCTTACACGAGAAACCCCCAGTGACGGCTGGTTGGCCTACCTAAACACTCAAATACATCTGCACAACGGCTTGATTAGGGTTAAATGGTATCGCAAGGCAAGCGCTAAAAACATCATATTACACGCAAAATCTGCACATCCAACAGCTGTTAAACGAGCCGTTGTACGTAATATGTTCAAAACTGCCACCCAAGTTTGCACTGGCGAAGCTGAACGCCAAGAATCGGTCCGGTTAGCAAGAAGCATTGCGAACAGCAACGGGTACTCAACACCTCAACATCCACGGAAACGACCCTGGGCATATTCAAACATTTCGAAAGCGAACAAACTCCCTCTTTGTCTTCCATTTGTTTCCGATGAGGCAACCGCTGAACTTCGAAGATGTCTAGTACGAGCACAACTGCAAAATGATGTGATCTTGGTGAACATCCCCAATGATAACATCAAGAAACAGTTAGTGCGAAACAGACTCTACGATAGACAGTGCATAACAACCAACTGCGTTGTTTGCCCATACGGAAAGAATGGGGATTGTTCGCAAGCAGGTGTAATATATGAGATTAAATGTTTGACCTGCAATGCCGTATACATTGGTGAAACCGGACGAGTACTCGGTGTACGTATAAAAGAACATTTGGCCAGCAAAAAACGAGGCAGCTTGGTGTCGGCATTAGGGAAGCATAGACATGACGAACACGACGGTTTGGACTTCAATGTCATGTGCACGATTTTAGCCTACGAGCCCGAGATCTCGGCAAGGAAGCTCCTAGAGGCGTTTTGGATTTCAGTTCGAAATCCCAAGATGAACAACCGAAATGAGTGCTTGGCGATTACAAATGACTTCCTGCCCTTTATGCCTCTCTGTGAGCTGTAGATCGCTATTGTATCTGTGACCCATAGACCATATTGGGTCCCTGGTGGCACTCATTCGTCCAGAGTGTCATCAAACAGTGCGGACGAAGATCGCAAAATCGGTGGAATTCGTGGTACGTTGTGAGACTCAGCTGTGAGGGATTTCCAGATGTGTTCGGGAGAATGTCCATAGTTTCCTGAGAGAGATGAGACGTTTGGCGGTCCAGATCATAAATAGCATTGAGACCACTTTCAGGCCTCTGAAGAAGACGTTACCGTCGAAACGTCGGGCCGATTAAAATAAAGAATTCCATCTACCAACCTGAACGGCGCAGAAGAATATCATCAATTATCACTAATCATATGGTTGAATAACAGGTCACTCGAATGAAAATAGCAATTCACCGTTTGAGCTTGTAATAGATGTGCGCTCGGCTATACCAATGGTTACTCAGAAGTGTCAAAAAACAAGAATTTCGATGAATACAACCAGGTTGGAAGTATCAAATGTGCACCCTTCTCTGCTTTTAAACGATATATATCTTCCACATAAACGTGAAGCTGCAATTGTGATCCACACTTAAGGCATCCTGAAACGGATTAGAATTATCTCCCCTAATGTTTAAAAGTGACGCACATTCGATGCGTTTAGCCAGTCTAGAGGTAACCTGGCGCACGGGTTCGAGACAGATTCCTATGACATAGGATTTACAGGGCTGCTGGTAAGGCAGTAGAGCTCGAAAATTGGTATCTGGCACGATTCCTGATGATGTCGGAATTTTTGCGCCGTTGATAGCACTTTTGGTTGGCGATACAATTGGCAAGGTTTTCTAGAGGTTTGTTTGGCAATGCATTTGGCGGGACATATTGTTTGGCAATTGTCAGGTTATGGGTTTGCGCCGTCCCATTTCTGATGATATCGGGGAGTTCTACATCTAGTTATATAATGTTTATTATAATGATATAAGAATACAAAAGAGGGGGAGGGGGAACGCAGCTGGGAGTGGCAGCCGGGTGGCGCCAGAGCTTCGGGGTCGACTGACTCGGTGGGACTCCGCCTCCGGGCAACAACTGGCAATATTGTTGTCCGGGCTTCATCCCGACATCTTCATCCCTTCGAAAAAGCTCGTCCTCGAGCTTGTATGTTCGCGATTGATGTTGATACAACGGTGGAAGTTGTACACGGCGAGAAATCGTTCTTCACGAGGTGTTGGCTGAGCTTGGGCACAACTACGGATCGGATTCGGTGAACTGATGAGGTAGATCAACAGCTACAACCAATTAAGTAAGACCTTCACCTACCCCAAGGCGATGAGAGAGCTCGTTCTCGAGCTGAGTAGTACAAGGAAGAAGATCTTTGTCGTACATACATAGATGTGGAATGGAGGAGCGGTTGAATTGTTATGCATTGATTACTGATGATGGAAGATGAGTGTCGAAATCATAGGATAAAATCCGGCAGACGAACTGGTGTTGGTGAGGAAGACATTGAAGTGGTATATGCTTACGTCTTATCCAGTGAGTGGATATTGATGGGGAAAATCAGCATGATACTATTAAACAGATACAGTGATAGTAGTATAAGAAATCAGGTAACATTGGTAACTTTAATAGTGAGAAAACTGGTAGAGTGTAGAAAACAAATAACATACAGAGAATTATCATGGTATGGTAAATATTGCAATTCAATGAACAAGCATATTTAGAAAACATTGTTTTTATAAAATTTTCTTTTCATTTTCTGCGTTCACAGTATATGAATCACACATTGTGAAAGAAGGAGCAATCAAATATGGAACTGAGCACTGCACACTTGGTTTTCGTTCAATATGAGGGCGTTTATTGAAAAAAGAAACGATGGTGAATTTTTTTAAGCTGCTTTTTGATGGATTTCTTTGAGTTGCCTTCTCAAAGAAATGTAATTGGTTGTTACGCAGCGGTGCGGCATGTAAAAATAAAAAGTTAAAACTGACCTAGGAGAATTGATAACTATTCTTGAAGGGAATTTTTTTTTGAATAGTGACTAATTCTCCTGAGCTGGAGCTGGGGAACTGATGAGCTGAATCAACAGCTACGACCAATTACGACCTTCACCTACCCCAGGGCGATGAGAGAGCTTGTCCTCGAGCTGAGTAGTACAAGGAAGAAGATCTTTGTCGTACATATATAGATGTGGAATGGAGGAGCACGAAATGTTCGTGGGAAAATTGCGCGAGGCCAGGTCGGGTTGTATCGGCCGAACAGCTTCTCACAGAGAAGCACAAACAGGTAAATATAAAATGAAATTATATCCATAAAATTGAAGGTTTAGTAATCTAAAATAACCTTCTCTTTTGCGTTACAGGAAAGTCTCTTGCCGACCAAGAATTTGGACCGCTTGAGGTGAGCGATGTCTCAATCGCAAGTAGAAGTGATTGAGAACGACCCTACCTCAGTAGAGGAGGTGATCCTCGCTCACCTGCGTGCAGGCGAGGTCAAGGAAACGGAAATCGTTATCAAATCCGATGGCAAGATGAGACTCTCCGTCCTGGTAGCCCTGAATGGTGGTGTTCGCCACCTTACAGGTTATTACTGCGACTCCTTTTTTTAATTGGAAAAGGAGAAAAAACTGAATGTTCGAATTAAATTAATATTGTTTCATTATCTATTGGTATGTCAAAAAGTTTCCGCCCCTTTTTAAGCGAAATTGAGTGTTTTTTCAAAATAGAAAAGAAACAGATAGATCAATCAAAGTACTGGCTATCGTTAGCTATAGCATTTGCCCATCTTTCTGAGAGGAGAGGGATGCCGCGGCGGCAGAAGGCCTCGTTCTCCGACTCGATCCATTCCCTCACCCATTTTTCGACGTCTCCGAAAGACTGGAAGTGCTGCTCGGGAAGCACGTGGGCCATCGACCGAAACAAATAGTAGACTGACGGAGCACAGTCTGGTGAATAAGCCGCATGTGGTAGCACATCCCAGCGAAGTGCTTCAAGCGTCTCCTTCATTGCTTTTGTAACATGTGGACGAGCATTGTCATGCAGCAAAATGACTTTGTGCTACCTTGTCTCGTCGGGCCGTTTCTGGTGCAATGCTCTGCTCACATGAATCATTTGCTCTTTATAGAGATCGCCCCTGATCGTCTGGCCTAGTTTAAGCAGCTCATGATAGATGACTCCCTTCTGGTCCCACCATATACACAGCATTGCCTTCTTCTCATGGATATTGCGCTTTGGCGTTGATTGTGATGGTTGGCCACGGTCGCAAATGGTTTTCCGGCGCTTCGGATTATCGAAATAGATCCACTTTCCGTCTCCAGTAACGATACGATGCAGAAATCCCTTCCTTTTTTGTTTGTCAAGCAACTTTTCACAGATGGTTTTTCTTCTTTCCATGTCGCGTTCTGTCAAGTCGTACGGCACCCATCTGCCTTCCTTATAAACCTTTCCCATGGCTTTGAGACGCTTGGAAATGTTGGATCTATCAACATTTAGAGAGTTGGCAATCTCTTCTTGTATTTGGCGTGGATCTTCATCAATTAATGATTGAAGTCCTTTGTCTTCAAAAACTTTTGGCCTTCCACTGCGTTGCTTGTCTCCAACATCGAAATCACCACTACTAAAGCGTCGGAACCATTCTTTGTATGTTGTTTCTGATGGAGCATGGTCCCCATAAGCTTCCATGAGCATTCGGCAAGATTCGGCAGCAGTTTTCTTCGAATTGAAGCGGAAAAGAAGTGTAAGAAAAGCGAAACCGCGCACAGTTAATACCACAATAGTAGCAATCGTAATTAAGCAAATACCGTACTCCGTAGTCATAACCGCACATAAATAATCGTCACGCAAAGACCGCCGCCGCAAACACCATTGCGGCAAAGCCATCCATCAAACTCGCGCGCGAGGCACGCGCAATCTCGACCCCAAGGAGAAGAGAGTATAAAAGGAAAAGTGGGAGGAGCTTGAGTCTCTTCCGTTGATCCTTCTCATCGCCGACCACTCGTTTTTTTTTGACCCATCGGTCTCTTTCTCAGTTCTTCTTCTCTCTCCATAACTTTGTACCCTTCTTGTAATTTGTGTTGGTATCTATATCGTGTTTTCGCTGGGGCAGGAGGGGCCTCCATCCTGCCCTCCTCGGCTACTATAACAGCCACTTTGAATGAACCCTCCAATTAGTTGTCATCTAGCCGAACTTGAATCGCTTATAGTTTACTTTTCATTTGCGCCTTGTACCGTAAAGATAAACGCTTGCTTGCTTGTGTTCCTGGGTCAGGATAGTCCATAGCCAAAGTAGGGTCCAGGTGGAAATAGGGAGTCTGTGTTCCTTAGTGCGTGGAATAAAAGTCCAGGAGAAGGATAAAAAGTATGGGTCCTCGTGGAATATGGTTACGAAAATAAGGAAGATTAAGGACTCCAAGCTACCGTCTTAAATGCATAGTAGGAGGATATTACAGAAGTGCTTCGCGCAAATGACGCTTATTTGGCTCAAATATCGGCATGATTATCGCCATAAAACACAATGATGTTGATATAAATCGAAACAAATATGTACTAAATATTATTGACAGATTTCAAAGCAACAAAATGAAGTAGGATTTACAGAGTATTTGCAAGGATAGCTAACGATATAACCACTCATCGCTAGAGGGCGGAAACTTTTTCACATACCTAATACATCCACACATTTCAGCGTTTGCCACGTCGAAGGACGGTGATTATTACCGAGGACGGTTGCTTCCCAATCAGTGGCGTGAAGACCGCTGAATTGGGGACCGCGATGGAGTCGAACTGAAGTTCGGTGACCTTAGTGTCACCAACTTCGGCGACATGAGGAGGCTGCCGTTCTCCTTGCTCGACACCATTAGAAGGAGCATGCTGAGCAGCGCGTGCTTCAATGGATTGGCCGGTATGGGGGAAAGCCGAGTAGAGCTCCTTGAGGGAGGCGTAGCAGTGTCCTCGTGAGCCACGGACACTTGTTGAGTTTCTGTCTGTTCATTTGCTGTTGCTGATTTTTACCCTCTGTTCACACTATTCATTCACCATTACTTTGTTATGCTGTTTTCAAATAAAGTTGTTCATTGATAGTGCACAGCAGTAGCAATAAGGTCACTAAATATAGTCTTATTTTTACAATTAGATGTACCATTCCCCTGACGAAAGAGGCGCGTTGGCGATGTGAGCAGTACAGGGTGCGCGCGAATTATCGGCGCGTGGTTTTTTGAGCCCCAATCATTGAGGATTGAGCGAAATCATAAGTCATGTTATAGGTGTCCTTCCTTGAGCGATCTCTACCGTAGATATCAACTGGTTTCTCGAATGACCTTTTCCTGTGCCCACATGTTCTTCAGGAAATCTCCTGGGCCAATCGCTGGTGACACGAGGTCAGTGACAGCGCCCTTCCCTCCAAGATTTTCTGAGGTAGACTTTAGAAAACTCCGACCGTACATGTATGATAGGTCACAGCTAAGTCTTAACTACAATGGGCTTACCGTTAATTGGACCACCAAATGATTATCATGCCGAAAACAGGCGTTGAATCTAACAGACCGTTTTTGCTTTTTTTTTTTTGCGAACTCGGGACTGCTAATCATCAGAAGAGCAAATATAGTAGTCGTTTCGGAACCGTGGAAAACTCCCAATTCTACCAGCAAAAGGTGGCTTTTGCAAACTCGTTCGTCCCCAGTTTGCAAGGCAAAACTCGGTCAAAATTGGTTTCACGGATGATTTCCTGGAATTTTGGCCTGAAGGGATTGTCCACTTGACTCACTTCATTGGCATTCTTATGAGCTCTGCTTTGGATATGTTAGTGAACAAGGTCTGTAGTACTAAATGGAAAGGAACAGACTGAAGTTCGTTCCTGAAGAATCCTGAAAATTTCTTCTGGAATAACAGCTGGCGTGTCAAGGGTGGTCTGAGCTGAAAGCTTCTCCAAGTCTCTACAGACCCAGAAAGAGGTCACAAGGCAAATCTGCTGTTACCCACGGTAGGTATTGCTCCACCCTCCACCCAAAGAACGGCCTATGAATTCGCTCAATCCGCAATGATTGGGGCTCAAAAAACCACGCGCCAATAATTCGCGCGCACCCTGTAGACTCTGTGATTTATGCGTTAGCGATAAGCGGGGCGCATTGGCTAGGTGTAAAGGACTGTTGTTGTGCGCTACGCCTGATAAATTGCTTTGAGAGGTCGCGCCTGGGCGATGTGCTTAATCTTGAGACAGGCACAGTAATTAAAGGCAGTGTCCAGCAAAATTTTCGAGTATTCGGTTTCTGTGGTTCCTAGGCCAGTTTGTCTCCCTCATTCCAGATGTGAAACTTACAGATCAAAAAACCTTTGAAAAAACCCTTTTCTGAGACCCCTCCTAACTGATTCGGACGAGATGTCCGATGGTCCTCTCTCTCGTCAGAGAGGGCGCAGAGAAAATTGCCATCGATCGATAGCGCCCGTTCGCTGCCTCAGTTTTAGCTTCAATAAGTCAATTCGTTTTCCTTCAGGGGTCCGTATCACTGCTATAGCACTTTCTGAGCAGATTTGACAAGAAGAGGTATGTTTCGATTATGGCTGTTGTCGACAATGTATGTCCGCAGTGCAGAAACTGTCTTTTTCACAAAATAATTTTTTTTCTTTTTCGCCGTTTCTTGGTATCATGGTAACTAATTGATGTGAAGGTCGGAATTGATTATCAAAATAGTTCGCTGCCCGATCTACAGTATATGAATAACCACCTCCGTAATGTGATAGTGGAACATTCCCACAAGTACAGACCCATAAACCTTAGATCCAGGAGAAACGTGAAAATGGAGTGTTGAGTAGCAGTACCTGAACGTTTAGATTACATATGTATATTCGCAAACTTGAGACGCAAACACGGAGATGGATCAACCACAGTAGAGAGATGCTGCCACAATCACTTTGATATTTTCCAACGAAGCACCACGTTAGACCAATTCCACGCGCGAAAGGCAGACGCCGGGTGGTCGGGCTGGGCACTGGAGATGGGTTTGGGTACTGGGTCTAGGGCGGATATCTCGCTTATTTCTGCGAATTTTTCGGTAAAACTTTGGCAGTTGTCTATGGAGTCGACCCGCTATCATAATCTAATCAGCACTCAAGCTCAGAGGTTTTGCCTGGACACTGCCTTTAATCTCAGGTCACTAGCTTTCGCAAATCTTGTTGTGCGCTATAGTCGCGGCTGTTCCTAAGTCCGCTGTAGCAATATTAATTGTTGTTTTCCGCTTTGGCTGGCTGGCATCTGAACATTTGTCGAGATGGGCCATGTTGTAATATTTTGGTGGTACCGAAAAGTTTTAGGCCGGCCAAATGCGAACGAGTCCAAATTGTATGAATGAAATTTAATTATATAAACTCGGGATCACGGCTCGGATCACGGCTCGGGTTACGGCTCGGATCACGGCTCGGATCACGGCTCGGGAAAGAGAAAAAAAATTGTGTGCACATCTTGAAAGAAAAAAAAAATGTGTGTACTCACGGCTTAGATATCACGGCTAGAAATCACGGCTTAGAATTCACGGCTAGAAATCACGGCCTAGAATTCACGGCTAGAAATCACGGCTTAGAAATTTTGGCGCGCGCATATCTCGAAAAAATAGAAATAATATTCGCGGTCTTGAAAAATGTGGCATACAGCGCTACAATAAAAAAAACGGGGGGAAAGTCTGATTTTTCCATCTATTTTCGGTACTCGTCCGCGTGGACTTTTAATAAATAAAAATAAATAATATTGGTCAGATACATGGATGAAAATATCTTTACATTATTTACATTTTCACTTTCAGTTAGACACTGCACTGCAATCATCTAGTTAGTTTAAAAAAATCACTCATATTTCGTTCGTTGTTGAGTCGATGGGCGGAGAAGACGGGGGTGGGGGGGCAAGGTATTGATTTTTCTTAGGGGCGGTTTTTTATTCTAACGTTAGCAAAAAAAAACTAATAAAAAATCTTCCCGGGATCTCCATGTCAGGTAATGGGTGTTAACGGTCCCATTCCTGATTATATCGGGGAGTTCTACATCTCTTTATATAATATTTATTATAATGATCCTACTATATTAAAAGATTTGGTCGCTAATTCCCGAGAACGCCTCTGTTACTGCGCGTCGACTCTCAGCGCATTGTCGATACGCAGTGTTGTGATGAGTACTTTAAAAAAGGGGCCCCTGGCCTAAATTTCCACATTGTCCGCTTTTTTCTTCCTAGATCTTTATCTTCCTTGTTATAGGGTGACACCTCCCTAAGGGCCGGCGTAGGTTTTAGGCTAGTTTGCACCTGGGATTATTGATTAGTTTATCGATTATATCGATTTTATTGATTTTTCGCTATTTTTGCCCTAGGCGTGGCGAGGACATGTCTACTGGGGTATGTCAGTACGCTGAAGACGAATATGACAACCGTTTCGTACGGCACTATCGATTTATCGATTTTATTGATTTTTCGCTAATTTTGCTTCAGGGACGGTGAAGACATGGGTATGTCAATACGCTGAACACGAATATGACAACCGTTTTCTACAGCACTATCGATTTATCGATTTTATTGATTTTTTGCTAATTTTGCCCCGGGGACGGTGAAGACATGGCTATTGGGGTACGTCAATACGCTGAACACGAATATGATAACCGTTCTGTACAGCACTATTGACTTATCGATTTTATTGATTTTTCGCTATTTTTGCCCCAGGCGTGGCGAGGACATGTCTACTGGGGTATGTCAGTACGCTGAACACGAATATGACAACCGTTTCGTACGGCACTATCGATTTATCGATTTTATTGATTTTTCGCTTGTTTTGCCCCAGTGACGGTGAAGACATGGCTATTGGGGTATGTCAATACGCTGAAGACGAATATGACAACCGTTTCGTACGGCACTATCGATTTATCGATTTTATTGATTTTTCGCTAATTTTGCCCCGGGCGCGGCGAAGACATGCCACTGGGGTATGTCAGCACGCTGAACACGAATATGACAACCGTTCTGTACAGCACTATTGATTTATCGATTTTACTGATTTTTCGCTAATTTTGCGCCTGCGCGGCGAAGACATGTCACTGAGGTATGTCAATACGCTGAACACGAATATGACAACCGTTTTGTACAGCACTATCGACTTATCGATTTTATTGATTTTTCGCTATTTTTGCCAGGACCCGAGCAAAGCCGGGTACACAGTCTAGTAATAAAAATTCAAAAAATAATGGTGAAACTAAACAACTGGATTCAAAGAATCAAACAGATATAAGATTTTTTTAATCCAGCAAGCCATTCTCAGGGGTGAAGGGGCTCCCTGCAAATCCGATTTGGAGCCCAATAATCCTAATAATGTCGATTAACGTTACAACAAAATCCTAGCACATGGCTTTGTTTCCTGACATGGTTTTGAAACGAAGTGGTAGCGCTGTTCCCATCCGTTGGGGTTTTTCCTTGATTTTGACTGGGCCAGTGGTAAACATGCGCCGGTCTCAGGTAAAGAGGCACACGGGTCCATTGGTCGGGATTTTCCCGCCAGTGGTAAACAGGTGCTGGTCTCTGGTAAAGGGGCACATGGGTCGTTGGCAAGAATTTTCCCGTCAGTGGTAAACAGGTGCTGAACTCTGGTAAAGGGGCACACGGGTCTTTGGTGAGCACTTCCCTTGGGTTCGACTGGGCCAATGGTAAACAGGCGCCGGTCTCAGGTAAAGGGGCACACGGGTCCTTTGCTCAGGACTTTGCCTTGGGTTCCATTGGGCCAGTGGTAAACAGTTGCTGGTCTCAGGTGAAGGAGCACGGGTCCGTTGGTCAGAATTTTCCCGCCAGTGGTAAACAGGTGCTGGTCTCTTTCCCTTGGGTTCCACTGGGCCAGTGGTAAACAGTTGCTGGTCTCTGGTAAAGGGACACATGGGTCTGTTGGTCAGAATTTTCCCGCCAGTGGTAAACAGGTGCTGGAATCTGGTAAAGGGTCACACGGGTCCGTTGGTCAGCACTTTCCCTTGGCTTCGACTGGGCCAATGGTAAACAGGGGCACATGGGTCGTTGGTCAGAATTTTCCCGTCAGTGGTAAACAGGTGCTGGACTCTGGTAAAGGGGCACACGGGTCTTTGGTCAGCACTTCCCTTGGGTTCGACTGGGCCAATGGTAAACAGGCGCCGGTCTCAGGTAAAGGGGCACACGGGTCCTTTGCTCAGGACTTTGCCTTGGGTTCCATTGGGCCAGTGGTAAACAGTTGCTGGTCTCAGGTGAAGGAGCACGGGTCCATTGGTCAGAATTTTCCCGCCAGTGGTAAACAGGTGCTGGTCTCTTTCCCTTGGGTTCCACTGGGCCAGTGGTAAACAGTTGCTGGTCTCTGGTAAAGGGACACATGGGTCTGTTGGTCAGAATTTTCCCGCCAGTGGTAAACAGGTGCTGGAATCTGGTAAAGGGTCACACGGGTCCGTTGGTCAGCACTTTCCCTTGGCTTCGACTGGGCCAATGGTAAACAGGGGCACATGGGTCGTTGGTCAGAATTTTCCCGTCAGCGGTAAATAGGTGCTGGTCTCTGGTAAAGGGACACATGGGTCTGTTGGTCAGAATTTTCCCGCCAATGGTAAACAGGTGCTGGACTCTGGTAAAGGGGCACACGGGTCTTTGGTCAGCACTTCCCTTGGGTTCGACTGGGCCAATGGTAAACAGGCGCCGGTCTCAGGTAAAGGGGCACACCGGTCCGTTGGTCAGGACTTTCCCTTGGGTTCCACTGGGCCAGTGGTAAACAGTTGCTGGTCTCAGGTAAAGGGGCACACGGGTCCGTTGGTCAGGACTTTCCCTTGGGTTCCAATGGGCCAGTGGTAAACAGTTGCTGGTCTCAGGTAAAGGGGCACACGGGTCCGTTGGTCAGGACTTTCCCTTGGATTCCACTGGGCCAGTGATAAACAGGTGCTGGTCTCAGGTAAAGGGGCACACGGGTCGTTGCTCAGCTCTTTAACTTGGGTTCGACTGGGCCAGTGGTAAACAGGTGCTGGAATCTGGTAAAGGGACACATGGGTCTGTTGGTCAGAATCACACGGGTCCGTTGGTCAGCACTTTCCCTTGGCTTTGACTGGGCCACTGGTAAAGGGGCACACGGGTCCGTTGGTCAGAATTTTCCCGCCAGTGGTAAACAGGTGCTGGACTCTGGTAAAGGGGCACACGGGTCCGTTGGTCAGGACTTTCCCTTGGGTTCCACTGGGCCAGTGGTAAACAGTTGCTGGTCTCAGGTAAAGGGGCACACGGGTCCGTTGGTCAGGACTTTCCCTTGGATTCCACTGGGCCAGTGATAAACAGGTGCTGGTCTCAGGTAAAGGGGCACACGGGTCGTTGCTCAGCTCTTTCCCTTGGGTTCGACTGGGCCAATGGTAAACAGGTGCTGGTCTCTGGTAAAGGGACACATGGGTCTGTTGGTCAGAATTTTCCCGTCAGTGGTAAATAGGTGCTGGTCTCTGGTAAAGGGACACACGGGTCCGTTGGTCAGGACTTTCCCTTGGGTTCGACTGGACCAATGATAAAAAGGCGCCGACCTCAGGCAAAGGGGCACAAGGGATTTCAGGATTTTCCCTTGGGTTCGACTGGGCCAATGATAAACAGGGGTCGTTGGTCAGAATTTTCCCGTCAGTGGTAAATAGGTGCTGGTCTCTGGTAAAGGGACACACGGGTCTTTGGTCAGCACTTCCCTTGGGTTCGACTGGGCCAATGGTAAACAGGCGCCGTTCTCAAGCTAAGGAGCACACGGGTCCGCTGGTCAGGATTTTCCTTTGACTGCGACGCTGTCAGCAGCAAAGTTGCGCCCGTCTCAGGTAAAGGGACACACGTGTCGCGCCGGTGTCAGATGAAGGGGCACACGTGCCGCGCCGGTCTCAGGTAAAGGGGCACACTTGTCCACTGCGCGGTATTTTCCCTTGGGTTTGACTGGGCTAGTGGTAAAGTAGCGCTGGTTTTAGGTAAAGGGGCGCACTGGTCCATTGGTCGGAACTTTTCCTTGAGTCCAACTGGGCCAGTAGTGAATTGGCGAGGTCTGTTGGCCGGGATTTTCCCGTGAGTCCGGCTGGCTGGCTCAGTGGTAAAGCGGCGTTGGCTTCAGGCAAAAGGCAACACGTGTTCATTGGTCGTCAACAAAAAGAAGGTCGTGGTCTTCAAAAATTTCAATCAGTCAATTTTGGCATTTTGTGACTCCTCGACAAGCTGTTTGCCACTGTTCAGTTTGAGTTTCTCAAAATCTAAGGATTAGTTCTATTCAGACAGGTGTTGGGACTGAATGAAGTGCTTAATTAGGTTTGTTTGCAGACACTCTACTTGAACTCTAATACCAACAGTGATAGAATGCGGTGAAACTTTGAGCCAAGGAACTCACGGGGTTACTATCTCGCGCAAAAGCCTAGACAATAACTTGCGCACCCACCTAATGTGTCTCATCAACCCCGTGGACCACCTCCCTTACTAGAAACTCAAACAAAAGCCTGGACAATAAATTGCGCACCCACCTCATGTATACCGCCAACCCCGTGGACCACCTCACTTTCCAGAAACTCGGGCAAAAGCCTAGACAATAATCTACGCACCCACCCCATGTATCTCGCCAACCCCGTGGATTGCCTCCCTTCCAAGAAACTCAGGCAAAAGCCTAGACAATAATTTACGCACCCCCCCCCCATGTATAGGGGTATCAAAAAGTTTCCGGCCTCAACCTGTTCCATCCCTTTTTTCTCAAAACTTTGAGTGCGATCATGTAGCCTAAAATCTTCAAATCCACCATGCCAAGTTTCATGCTCTTAAGCTGACTCATTCAATAATAATGGCCCTTTTTTCTAACCTAACCATAGTGGGTTTCACATGCTTTTCGACAGCGCACCCGTCCACAGATTAAGAGTTGCGCTTGCTGCCACACGAGAACGTGGATTCGAATTACTGAATCACATGTCCTATAGTTTGGAACTTGCACCCAGCAACTATTTTCTGTCTGGAAATTTGAAACAGCATCTTCGCACGATGGGACTGGATGTCGAAAACGTCAAAGAGTCGGCTGTTGAAAGATACTCTGAGTCAAATGAGGAAAGCAGCTCCTTGAACGGTTTGAAAAAATTCAAATCGAGCCATGAAAAGTGTATTAGTGTTCGAGGGACCTGTATTTTACTACAACAAAATTTGCTCGCTGTAGATCTTTTGGAAGTACTCTAGGCCGGAAACTTTTTGATAACCCTATATCCCGCCAACCCCATGGATTGCCTCCCTTCCAAGAAACTCAGGCAAAAGTCTAGAAAATAACTTGCGCATCCACCTCATGTATCTCAGCAACCCCGTAGATTACCCCCCTTTCCAGAAGCTTAGGCATCAACCTGGACAGTAACTTGCGCACCCACCCAATGTTTATCGCCAACCCCGTGGACCACCTCCCTTACTAGAAACCTCCCTTACTAGAAACTCAAACAAAAGCCTGGACAATAAATTGCGCACCCACCTCATGTATCCCGCCAACCCCGTGGACCACCTCCCTTTCCAGAAACTCAGGCAAAAGCCCAGACAATAATTTACGCACCCACCCCATGTATCCCGCCAACCCCGTGGGTTGCCTCCCTTCCAAGAAACTCAGGCAAAAGTCTAGAAAATAACTTGCGCACCCACCTCATGTATCTCGTCAACCCTGTGGACCAACTCCCTTACTAGAAACTCAGGCAAAAGCCTAGACAATAATTTACGCACCCACCCCATGTACCCCGCCAACCCCGTGGATTGCCTCCCTTCCAAGAAACTCAGGCAAAAGTCTAGAAAATAATCTGCGCTCCCACCCAATGTTTCTCGCCAACCCCGTGGACCACCTCCACTACTAGAAACTCAGGCAAAAGTCCGTATCTCGTCAACTCTGTGGACAACCTCCCTTACTAGAAACTCAGACAAAAGTCTAGAAAATAACTTGCGCACCCACCTCATGTATCCCCCCAACCAGTGGATTACATTCCGTTTCAGAAGCTCAGGCAAAAGCCTAAGCAATAATTTACGCATCCATCCCATGTATTCCGCCAACACCGTGGATCGCCTCCCCAAGTATCCCACCAATCTCAAGAAGCATCTTCGTTTCCTGAGCTTAAGCGAAAAATAACCAATAACTTATGCTCCTACTCATTTATACCATCAACCCTGTTGATCATCTCCCTTCCCTAGGCCACGTGGATTTGAGTATTGATCACCTTCTTAATCATCACTTAGAACTTTTCTGGTTTAGTATAAATGAGCCACGTCGTGTCGGTGAATATCGGTGAGTAATGACGAAGAAGATTGGTGGAAATAAGCGATCGGGATGCTTATTCTCTTTTCACAATAATTTGTTTTCAGTTTTTGTTCAAAACTTTGGGAAAGTATAAAGTTTTTAGAATGAGTTTGGTTTGAACTAGAAGGATGGGATAGTCACATACAGTGGTGATGCTGAGGGTGTGTATGATTGGCTTACTGAGTTATTGACCGAGTGGTTTGTACAATACAAAAGCAGTTGTGTTCTGTATTTCACGCTGTCCTTGGTATGCTCGCTGCTCGCGAAAGACAGAGATAGAAACAACAAAACAAATTGATTCGCGGATTCTGTGAGTTCTCTTCTCTCATTCGCTACGCTATGTGCTCTTTTTCGACTGAATAATTTTATATGTAGATATACATATACAGTTGTGAGATAGTCTAGCTCGAGTTGAGGGTGTGAATCTCACACAACCTGTTGGCGCGCACGAAAAACCACAACGGGTCAATACTGTCACACTACGGAAAGTAGCACAATAACGTGGCTTACGGGGCCACTAGTATAAGAATACAAAAGAGGGGGAGGGGGGACGCAGCTGGGAGTGGCAGCCGGGTGGCGCCAGAGCTGCGGGGTCGACTGACTCGGTGGGACTCCGCCTCAGGGCAACAACTGGCAATGTTGTTGTCCGGGCTTCATCCCGACACAATACATCTTTACGGACTTCGTCTGCAGGGTAGTTGCGTCTGCAGGGTAGTTGTCAAACTCGTCTGCGAGGTTGTCAAACGAACCTCGCCAAATGTGTCACCTATCAGAGTACTCTTTGGACGGACCGGCAGGTAGTTCAGTGGTTTTCCGGCATCGGTTTCGAAGAGAATCAGCTTTATTGGAAGGCAGCGGAGCATTGTCACCCTTGTTTGGTAGACGGATGTAGTATCCGTCAGACTGGTGTTGGATAGCTTGATTAAAGAATTACAAGACCTTTTCGTTTACAGGATTGCGTTCGGCGTCCTTGGTGCTTGAAAACTCGCAAACATCGGAAGAGTGCATGGCCGAGTATTTGTCCCAACATTCGAGTCCCTCGTCAAAATTTAGGACCGTGTTTTTCATGACACTGTGTTTGTCATGACACTAAGTTTAGTTTGCGGCTTTGAAAATTCTCCTGGGTTATACGACAAAGCTTGATACGATGATTAATGATGAAGCTCAAATGTTCCTGAGTTAAATGGGCGGCCTTACATGTGCCCGTGCGAGTTGATGCCTTGTAGAGATTGATGGAATACTCATGCCCCTCTCAGTGGCGGACGCAAGGGGGGGGGGGTTACAGTACAAATAAAAATTTTGTATTAGTTTATTTTTGATTGTTTGATTTAAGGTGTAGTTACCAAGTTGCGCAGTAGGCATAGAGTATATGGTGGTGTTTTTGTTCCTGACAAATTAAACGACCCTTGCTCATACATTGTGGCACGAAATGTCCGTTTCTCCCATAGTTGAGACATAGTTTGCTTTCTTGCAAAAGTTGCGTCTTTCTGATATCGTGGGATATCGCGGGCATGTTGTCGGTTCGTGCGGAGCTGACTGACAAAATATTCATAATGTAATTTTAGCGATCGTTCACGAAGTTTTTTTTTTTTGGAAGGGAAGGCGTCTCAGGGTTTCTTGGTTGTGATATGAGCGTCTAGAATTTCAAGCAATTCTCGCATTTTCCAGTCGGAGCCTTCAGCACTACGAGAAAGGAAGTGCGCAGAACCTGACGTTGAATGGATGGTGTAAATTTGGTCAGGACTTCCTGTACTAAGTAGGACCCATCGGGGAGCGGACTGACCGCGGTACCGACGTTTGGCGGAACGTAGCCAACTCCGAGGTCCGCCAAATAATTAGGCGCGGCCGACCAATTTTGGGAGCGTGGTCAGACCGCCGAAATGATGGCGTAGCGAGCTGATAACGGCAGTAATAATTACTGATGATGTGTATGACATCTTAGCGATCAAATTTAACACCAAAATCTCAAAAGAATCTCCCCTTTTAGCGTTGAAAATTGCGCAGTACAAACAGTTTTGAAAAATAGGCTAACATCGCATCGCAGAATTCATTCGTATTCTTCAGATTATGCGCTTCAAAGTTTTTCCCCTCATAGCTCTCACGATGAGAGCTTCACTCCAAAAATATCTGAGGAATGGCATTTACTCCCCGCGAACTGGGGTGGGTTCCACTCCTTCGGCAAGAATTGGATACGGGATACGTCTTGATCTCTTCGACATCGCTAGAGACAGATCGCCATTTTATATACATGTACTTAGGGAATTAAAAACCGTGTTTTGCATGAGATTGAAAGATGCAAATCCTACGATTAAGACATGCGTGCTCATGCAAAAGACGGCTTTTTAATCAATAGTTCTATACCAGCAATAGTCAATCCATGCAAAACCTACCCACATCCGTGAATATGCATGGGTTTTGCATAGGCTCTGCATGAGTTTTGCATGAGTATGCAAGAGTTTTTCGTGCGTTTTGTATCGAGTTTGCATAGGAGTTTTGGAGGCGCATGGGTTCTGCATGGGTATGCATGGGTTTGGCGTGGGTATGCATGGATTTTGCATGGATTTGACCATTGCTGGCATAGAACTATTGACTAAAAGATTGCATGTCTTAATCGTGCGATTTGCATCTTTCAATCTCATGCAAAACACGGTTTTTAAGTTTCCTGAGTAAATCCCATTTATCACTGTCCGTACGTTCACAAAGGTTGCATCGTACATTGTACGGGTTTAGTCTGCTCCCACGGGCCGAATTTGGCCGACCTCGGAAACTACAGCGGTCAGCCAAACTTTCGACGAAGGACCGCGGTCAGCCCGCGGAGCACACTTTGGTACCGCGGTCAGCCCGCTCCATTGTCTAAGATGCTCGAGAGAACGTCTTTGCTCCCGGATAGTCGAGCGTTCAGCTTTAGCGTTTTGTAGCTTGTTTTGAAGCACGGTGACTAGTTTTGAATGCTCCCCGCATTTCTTTTTTAATATCTCCACTGCAGATATGTAATTTTCTTCCGTAATCGGTATCATTTTACCACTTCTAAAGCTTCTCCACTCAAGGCGCTTAACGAGTTGTTAAATTTTTGCAGGTTTGTCAATGGCTGATTATGCACGTTTGCAGCGAAGAGCGTCCAGAAATTACTCTACTCCCAAATTTTCAAAATTTCGGGATATGATTTGCTGGTAATTTCGGTTGCGCTGAAAGTGCCGGTCCCTCGTTATTTTGCCCATTAGTCTCATTGTGGCGTTGAGATCGCGATTCTGATTGCGAGAGCTGCGTAACATGGCGTCCATTTGAAAAGTGAAGCAATGAGCGCGTTCAAGAATTGCATGAGCATTGTCCATGTACATGTGAACTTGCGTGACTTGCTCATCACCGAGGAAATCGATTAATAAGTGATTAATAAGTCCGCAGTGCTCGTGAATGAGGAGACAGTTCTACGAACCAATTGAGAAGTTGAATGAATTTCAATTATGAAAGCCTGTATATTCTCTGAAGCCGGGGAAGCCATAGATGACGGTTCGATGTGACCTGTCATTTTCTCCCATTTATCCAAAAGTAGCTATAGAAAATTACAGTACCGAGTAAGCAGAGGTTTTTGGGATCTGGCTGACATAGGACTGGCCATGGCGTTAGCACCACAACGAAAGTGTCCAGATAAAACACTAATTTGAAACGTGAGAAAAAATTTCCAAACAATTCCCAAAGTGAGGAAAAATGCAATCTGGTTCGGAAAAGCGGTGCGTTTTCAGGGAGGTACGTATGTCAAAAATGAATGGCAAGGAGGCCGAAGTCCTGCGATGAATACCAAATCAAAGCGTGAAATCGTTAGAAAGAAAGGCATCGCGTAAAAATATAAATTCCGAAGTAAACGATGCTTTGGTTTTTTTTTTCTCGAGCGTGTCTCGCTTCTCGATGCAGCATGAAATGCAATCCGGTGGTTCACTTTTTTGTGTGTTGCCGCTCGGCTCTTGTTGACACCAACAGAACACACAGCGTAGCGTTTCATCTCAAAGTTGGGTAATTAACTCGACCAACAGCTCCTTGAAAATAAAAATTACAAATACATGAATAATAAACATGTAATTTCCATGACAAATATATGACAGATACGAAGAGAAATTTACTTATAAGGGTGCTTCACTAAGCTGAACGGATGAATGGCAAGTATCACAACATTAAGCAAGACTACTCTCCTCTTATATAAATCATGGTAGTGCAACAAAATTTTCTAAAGCGCAGACCGTGGGACTTTCATCATGGGGCTCAGTTATAGACAGTGCTCGCGGGGATGCGAAGTTGGCGGGGCATTCGGCCGATGTTTCGTCATAGGTGCAGAGACGTAGTGGAAGTCGGGTGCGCTCAGGATTTGTGCTGGGACCAGCCGCTAGCGGTCTCGAGACCTCCGGGAAAGGGAGTGTTTACAACGATTTGACGTTGCATAGCAGCAATGTACGGAGCAGAGGTGAGCCTCTGCTAGAGCTTTGTTGTAAACTGCACTCGACTTAGATACACTGAACGATAATCATCTGAAGGAAGGTATGCATGCCATGGAGGGCGTGGCGATATGGTTCACTTGGTTTCCTCGCTTGTGACATGCTCCTTGAGCACCTCTCATTGAATCCCATGGGATTATGCGTCCTGAGGATCCGTCTGTTTCTAAGGGCAACACAATTAACTATACAGGATGAACGAACAAAGAACGCGTTATCATAAGCTGTTGTGGAATCTTCTGGAACCAGACCAGTTCTGCAATTGATGAAACTCTAAATATTTCCCTTCCTCCATTACTCTCGAGATTTACAAAGAGTGCAGGCGCACTGATGGCGGACGGATGTGCCGGGGCCCGTAATTCAGAAAAACATCAGGATAGGTGTCCACCGATCGAGAAAGGGTCCGCCGTGGCCTAATAATGGAAAAACGGCAGGATACGGGTCCATCGATGGAGAAAGGGTTCGCCGTGGTCCAATAGTGGGAAAACGAAAGGAGAGGTCCGCCGTGGCCCAGTAGTGGGAAAAACGCCAAGATGCGGATCCATCGATGGAAATTGGGTCCGTAGGGGCCCATTAGAGAGGAAATGACAGGGAGCGAGTGCTCGGATGGAGATTGGGTCTGCCCTGGTCCAATAATGAAAAGAACGCCAAGGTGTACGTCTGCCGGTGGAGTAGGGGCACATTACGCGCTCATTCGTGTCTCGGTCGACCACCACTTCCTCCTCTCTGTATATTGAAGCGGGAGATCATCAGTTGGACTATCTCAGCAACGTGAATACAGTGCGTTTCATAATTATAAGATCACCCCGAATTATGAGTTATCCGGAGAACCAGCATTGAGGGGAATTTCCTGATATATGTAACAGATTCCACACCTTGAAAGATCATTGTATCCAAAATCTAGTTTCACTACCAGTTATCCTGTTATTTTTATGAGTGTTTTTTTTTTACTTTTCACACCGTTTCATAATTATAAGGTCACTTCATGGAATCGAACAAGTTTGCAACGAAAATTGAAACTAACAAAAATGTGATAATCTATACTTCCACCGCGTTTGTCAACGATCTCGAAATGTCATTGAGACATAGTGGAAATAAAATTTCTTGGCGTTATGGGACCAACCTCGTCCTAAGCCCTCAGGATTGCTTGTTTCAAGTAATCGACAGCTCTGAACAGGGGTTGTTTGCATGAGTCTACTTGGAAGCAATGCTTCAGAGGTTCTGCATTAGGTGTACACCAGAAATGTATGCTGGACAAGGCATAACTTCGGTGTTATGCGACCTGAACTGCTCCATCGTTCTGTGGCTCGGATGGGTTGCAGCGGTGTTATGCTGGTAAATGTTGATTTGCCGATGTCATTCATTTAGGAATGATTGCTCACGTGTTTGCAGCACTGCTTGGAACTCTCCCGAGTCCAGGTGGCTTGTCGCTCAAGGGCATGGCAGAATGCCTCTTGAGACCATTGACTTCACCCACCTAAGTTGCGAGGAATGAAGAGGGCAGGATGCTCACTAGGATCTCGACGGTAAGTACCTAAACCAGGCGGAACCATCCAAGTTAAATTGGGTTTGATCAGAAAACACCGCCTGAATGAGCTTTTCCTGATACAGCCTGCCGGCGTGCAACACCTTAAGCTTTGATCAAACTTCCGCGAGGTTCCGCGCTGTGAAATCCAGCCGAGGTACTATAGGCGTGTCGGTATGTTTTGATTTCCTCTTCACTGCTTCTCTACCAATGTTGTTACGGCTTCTTATGACCCTTCCGACAGATGGCCTGAAATTAGGAAGCTCCAAGTCTCGCAAAGTCTGATTTTTCGACGAGGTATTGCAAGATGCATCTCTGAGAAATTGGCATTTGTCATGGCGCAGGTCATGACAAGAGCGTCCTGAGCTCGTAGCGGTCTCGTAGGCATTGGCGAATAACGTATAGGAGACTCCAAACGTACGCAGACAAGAGTCGAGACCGCGGCGCGGCTCTCTTGGGCAGAGACGCAGGCACACGCTATGCTGAGCTCCCGTGACTCTGCCCAAGAGAGCCGCGCCGCGGTCCTGACTCTTGTCTGCGTCCTTTTGGAGTTCTCTGTATATTCTCGTGCACCTTAAAAAAGCCCGTCAGATCTGCCTCTCAATGGATCGGATTTTGAGGGCATAATTTTCGATAGCTTGGGGCTGGGCTGCTTGGTCAGAAGACAGCAGATAATCAAGAAGATTTGTTAAAGCCATATCTTTGCTGCATACGTGCCCTCCAGAACACATATGCACAGAACATCTGCCATTATTCTCTACTAGCTGCCGTACCCGGCTTCGCTCGGGTGTTTTATTACCTTGGTTACATCATACGGCTGAGGGCAATTACTATCATCGACAAATTCATTAAAATCTCCATAATTTTGGTGATCAACATGTTAGCGAAGCCCAGGTGACGTTTCCCATCGACTTGTGGGAGAAAAGTTAGCAAAGCTATGTTGGTGACATTGAATCGACGTATTCGTAAAAAGTGGTTGTCATATTCATACTTAGCATATCGCGGAACCCCAGGAGAGATGTCTTCATCGCTCCATTGGGCGGAAGAGTTAAAAATCAATAAAATCGAAGAATCGATATTTCATGCAAAATGTTTGTCATATTCGTATTCAGCGTACTGAGAAACCCAAGAAGACATGTCTTTTGCCCGTCCCCGAGCGAAAATGGGGAAAAATCGATAAAATCAATAAATCAATATTTCGGGAAAATGGTTGTCATTCTTATTCAGCGTATTGAGGAACCCCAGTAGACATGTCTTTACCAGCCCATGATCAAGAATAGCGAAAAATCAATAAAATCAATAAATCGATAAATTGGCGCAAAATGCTTGTCATATTCGTGTTCAGCGCATTGAGGTACCCCAGTAGGCATGTTCTCGCTAGTCCCTGGTCAAAAATAGCGAAAAAAACAATAAAATCAATAAATCGATAAATTGGCGCAAAATGCTGGTCATATTCGTGTTCAGCGCATTGAGGTACCCCAGTAGGCATGTTCTCGCTAGTCCCTGGTCAAGATGAGCGGAAAATCAATAAAATCAATAAATCGATAAATTGGCGCAAAATGGTTGTCATATTCGTGTTCAGCGCATTGAGGTACTCCAGTAGGCATGTTCTCGCTAGTCCCTGGTTAAGAAGAGCGAAAAATCAATAAAATCGATATGACCAATTAACTAATCGATAATCCAAGGTGCAAAATAGCCTATAACCTCCGCCGATCCCCGAAGAACTTAAATGCAAAATTTGGTCCCGATCGGTTCATCCTCCGCGATTTCTATTTGGAACACACAAACACACACACGCGAACCTTCACTTTTATATTAGGTTGGTGCAAAAATAATGCCCGTTTTTCGCTGCTTCATCTTCGGTGCAGAAAACTTCCGGTGTTTCTAATCATCGGTATGAGACGTATCACATGGTTTTGTAGCAAATTTCATGGCCTTTTAGAACATCTCCTGCATTTTGAGCTAAGTTCATGTTTTTGGTGAATTTTTAGTTGTGGAACGAAAGGCGCCTGAACAAGTTTTTTGCCAAACTCGCTTCAGCGAGCTGATACTCGACGGCATCGCAGCAGGAATCGCTCAGAATACCATCATAGTTTTGGCGAGGGGAATGTGAGCGAATATATTCCGCCGAGCTGCTCCGGGATTTTTCGGCTTGGTGTGCCTTGCTTCGAAAGTAAGGAATGTCGCATAGGTCTTCCTGGGGTTTGCGACCCCCAACTGGGATTGTTGCGTTTCTCACCCGGACTAATTAGAGGTGCAAGCCAAGTATAGAGCGCTTTTGGCAAGAGCTGGTACCAAGCCAGCCGGATAGTACCAGTTGATCTCAAGGCAATCTCAATCACTTGCCGTTAACTCGCACAACTCTACGCGGCGATTTCCCATTGACAAAAACAGCATCAGAAGCCTGATGTTTAAATACGGCGCTAACACCTTTTTACATTTTTGGTTTTCGGCTTTTTGGAGCTAACAACACAGTGGATGAGTGAATTGTAAGGACAGGACTTCTGAATGTTTTTATTCACGATTCTAGTGCAAAAAAAAGAAAAATATCGATAAACAAATAAATGAAAAAATAAATTCTGACAGTCATCATGGAAAGATTGCTGCCAGTTCTTGGACACTACTACGCCAAAATGAAGAATCGACTAAAATTTGTAACGGAAAAAGCAAATTCATCGCACCACTTTGATCGCATGCCGCAACGCGACACAGGTTGGGATTGCTCTGAGATCAATCAGGCGAATCCGCTTCGTTTGATGCCAGCCGCTGCCAAAGGCGCTTCACACTTGGCTTGCACCTTTAATGAGCCGGCTGTCGGGGTGAGAAACGCCATTCAGCGCCCCCAACTGATGACAATTATTAAACAGCACCCATGCAAAACAACATATTTGGTTTCGCAGAACATCGCCGGTAGTTGTTGTCAGACCATCCCTCCCTTCAGTAAAAATGGGAGGAAGAAAAAGCTGGACGAGTTGATGTCGCGCTGATACTGAACGAGTACCACATTAATTCTCGTTGAGAGGTGTGCTTCGCGTCTTTGTATTGAAAGAATCGCGACCAAGCAGTCGGTCGCTTAGTAATTAGATATGAAATATAGACCCTCTTCGACAAAATGAGGTGTCTTGCTCAACAGTTGGACAAGGAAGATGCACAGAAACACTCCCAGAAACCGAAGCAACACCAAAATAAGGTCACGGTGACTTTGTGGTGACCTGCTGCAAAAATCGCTCATTGCAGGTCATTCATTCTTCCTAGTCTGATAACTGCTTTCAAGACGTAAATGAAATAAATTAATAGCTTCACTGTGTGACCCCAGCATTGCTCAACAAAATGAATTCTTCACTCCTACATGGTACCGTAAGGCACACCCTTCACAACAGATTCTTCACAGATTGCAGCAACTGAGATAGGAAGCTCGGACTCCTACATCATAATCAGCAAGCTTCTCGCTCACCGATTACCACTTCCCCGAGAACCTGGACGACCTCTTCCGGGAGAATTTTCTCGAAGACTAAAGTGATACCAAAATTGCCCTCCAGAAGTTCGTCGATTTTAGAAGATCCTGTCAGAAATGCATGGTAGTTGGAGAATATTTTTCTTATTGCTAAAGATTTGCGGATTACAACAGTTCCAAGCCTTTTGAAAAAGATCGATTTTGAAAGGAGTATGAGGTTCGGAATCAAAGGCATGAAAACGCGCATTATTTTTGCACCAACCTAATATATACAGATAAATTGTTTGATTTCCCGAAGTGATCTTATAATTATGAAACGGTATGAGAAGAAAGAAATATTTGTAAAAATAACAGGGTAAGAGGTAATGAAACGAGATTTTGGCCACAATGGCTTTTCAAAGTGGAGAATCTATCAAGTATAGCAGGAAATTTCCCTGATTGCTGGTACTCCGGGATACTCATAATTCGGTGGTGATCTTATAATTATGAAACGCACTGTATTGAATCATTTCAAGTGATTATTCGCACGGCATTGGTTACACTGTGTTGTTCACAAGTACTAAAGCCATGTGAAGGGTACTGCTGTGCAGAGTTGGGAGTGGCTGTTCATAACCGGTCCATAGGCGTAAAAGGTGAGAAAAAGGGTGGGTGGTATCATTACATTGGAAATTAGCTTTACATGTAGGTGCGTGATTAAGAACTTGCAAGCAAGGCTATGATCGCAAAAAGACTCCAAGGTCGACGTTGGAGAGGTAGCCAGACCAGTAGAACATACGCAATTTAGAGGAGGATTTCACGTTAGAGCTCAGCTAATGATTAGTTTTGCTTATTTGCTAATTTTCTAAGCATTTTGCATGTGTAAAGCTTTTGCCCAAACTCAACTGGCTGCTCCACCCCACTTTCTAGCGTCCCGAGGGGGCGCTAGTTATGGGCAAATCTTCAGTGCATACAGAAGCCGAAGTCCTGAAGAGTGCTCATAGGAAACGTCCACAAGGAGATCCTTCTGTGATGTGATGCTAAAGTCTAAACGACTCATTCAATTCTCATGCTCGCTTATCATGGCACAAAAAAATTATTGTGTGATTTGAATTACGGTTGTGATATACATCACTTCTGAGCGGTGTATAGAAATGGATAGCACCTAGGCGAATGGCCTCAAATTCCATGCGTACCCGGGCGGAGCGTGAAGCTCTTCCGGCTACTAGAAGACACCACTTCCTTGGTGTTTGAGCATAGATTTGCAGAGCACTGCCGATACTTATTCGTCCAAATAACTATCAACCTTCTTCAGTTAGTCTACTTCATAATATCAACCTCATCTAGCTATATATTTCTCTTCTTTCCTGGAAACTTATTTTGTCATGGACAGATACCGTTGTTTACGATAGATACTTGGTAACCGCCAGGTCACATTATGAGCATTTGAATAGATACCCTTGGCGGTTATTGCTTTCAGCTCTGTATGTCGTCTTAGTCGTCTCGGTAGCTTTCCCAATCAGGGAGTCCTTCACGGCGTGACCTGACGAAGATGCTATCTATACTCGTCGTCTGTCAGCTCAGCGAACTCTTCGTGGGGTGAACTGAAGCGGATAATAGCTGTAGCTATAAGCAGTTAATGCAGCTATATCCTCACTGCACAAATCCAGTGGTTCCACCACACTGGTGCATCGGCCATTAGTGTATCACTTCCTGGGCGTTCCAAGAAATCAGAAAATTGATCAAGAAGACACGCGTGGCAGGAACATCTCCACGGCCACGTGGACAACAATTCTAGTTAACTGTCTGGTCTACTCAGTGGCTCAACTCAACTTTTGTGTCTTCAACTAAGCACATTAGCCGTACACCCTAGCGGACAGCTTCTACTCCGCTGCCTTTACAACGATGCTCAGCGAGGACTCGGTGCTCCCTCACAGGGACTCAGTCTTGCTTCGCTCAACTACATCACTGCTGAGAAGCAATCCTCTTTATCTGGTTTATCCAATGGTCTAAAATCAAGGGAATCACTGACTATTTAGTCTACTCAATAGCTGACTTTTGTGCTAGCCAAAAGGCACATCAGGCAGCTGACAGCACATTTGACAGCTCCCGTTCGCTGCGCGTACAACAGTACCTAGCAACGACTTGGTGCTCCTTCATAAGCAGAGTCAAGCGTACGATGGGAATTTCCCATGAGGGGGTCGTATGTGAGGGGTGTCGTATTGGAGAGGTGTGGGTGGGGTGGGGTACGAGGAGGGGTGGCTTTACCATTGAATGTAAATTCATGATTGTTTTATGACATGACAAATGACGTTCCGCCCAAGCACGATCACGTCATATCGACTTGAAGCAGGACTGGTTGGCTGCGTATAAGAGAAAACGGCTTCGGAGCACCCACGGTTTCGATTCCCAGCGCCTTCAATAGATTTTTGCACTTGTCGCAATCACTTCAGAATCAAGTATGGAGTAGAGAGGGTGGAAATGTTGAAAAATAGAGTGTGGGCAGCGAGATCAATCGATTGCACGTGCGAGGATTCGCCTGCAGGGCCCGTCAGAATGTGGAAAAGTAGTGTGACTTAGACCTCGTGCTGAAGTTCTATGACTCGAAATCACCAAATGCTTTTCTACGTATCCGTAGAGGACGACCAGCTCTGTCTTTTGCCAGAGTTTCAATTTTCTAGAACTTCATATGCTTTTGGTTTCGATGGGAAATTTTTCAAATTTTCGGGTCTCCGAGGGGAAATTTCCCATCTAACTCACGCAAGCAGAAACAATTACTGGGGTGCGATAATGAGGATGAAGAATGAGTGCTTGCAGTTGTATCACGCAAAGGTGGTAAACTTTCGGTAGAAGGCAAACTTTCTTCATGGGAGTTGAAGAAGTGAAAACCGGGTGTGTATCATCGTGAGGGAAAACGGGTACAGTTTTGCGATTGGTTCGTTCAAATTCTCCTCCCGCCCCAAACGGCTGACTCGTTCTCTTCGCGCGCGATTCCACTATACATAAACATGCAGAATTTGAATGCGACGGAGGACGAGTTGATCGTGAAGGGCGGGAAGTCTCTGCCTCGTTTTCCCTCACGATGATACACACCCGTGAAAACCTCGCCATTTGAACAGATATTGAAAATGCAGTAAATCTGTTTGGGAAATCACTAAGAGGCAATTTGCAGATATCACGAAAACTTTTCTTCTATGACTTTTAGGTGGGGAAATTTCCCATCCGAATACGGAGTCTGGCTGCACGAAGTTCGCTCATTTCCTCGCAATTTAGATGGGAAATCGATGGGAAATTCGTCAAATTTCCTATCGATTTCCCATCGAGCTCTCGGAAACATATGGAGATCTAGAAAATTGGAACTCTGGGAAAAGATTGAGCTGATCGTCCTCTATGGATATATAGAAAAGCATTTGCTGATTTTCAGTCCGAGAGCCGCAGTACAAGGTCTAATTAACCCTAGTTTTCCACAAACTGGCGTCCCCTGTAGGAGAATTCGCGCATGTATAATCGATCGATTTCGCTTCCCTTACTTCATTTTCGAACCTTTAAATCCTCTCCACTCCATACGAAATCCTGAAGCGGTTCCAACCCGTGCAAAAATTTCTTGGAGGCGCCGGGAATCGAACCCGTGAGCGCGCAAATGCCAACGCTAAAACCGATTAACTCGCATGCGCTGCCAACCAGTCCTGTTTTGACACGTAATGACATGATCGTTCTTGCTGACAGTCTGGTCCGATCGGATAAGAAAGTATGCATATCGACTCCAAGGTCGTTTTAGTTCCAATTTTGTGTTTTTAATGTGTTTCTTTTGTGTCCTCTTCCTTGAAACTGTCCGTGTACAGAGAAAACATGCGGGAGCAGAAGGGGGGGGGGGGTCGTGAAAAGGTGTGGGTTGCACGGGGGAATAGTGGGGGGTCGTATTGAGGATCGGTTTTTCCTTTTTCGTCATGCTTGACCCTGTTCATAAGGACCCAAAGTTCGCTTAGCTCAGCTAGCTTGTTGCTGACAGCGAGCCCATGTGAACTATCTGGTCTATCTAGTCTAACCAGTAGTCCAGCTTTTGTGCCATCCACAATAAGTAAACGAGTGCAAACGAAGACTTGATTAGAAGAGAGATATAGAAAATTAGAGTGATACTGACTAGATATAACAAGCTATAAATCTTTCGAAAGTAAAAGGTAGTGTGGCCTATACGGAGAACACAATAGTTTTCGTACTTAACCGGTTTCGGGGCTTGAACTAGACCGGAAGTACGGCTTCCTTGGCGCCCCCGGGTGTGGCACCCTTTCATCAGTAGTTCCCAAGGAAGCTGCCAAAATAATGTGGACATGAAAGTCTCATGGTAAGATAGGAAAAGGATGTGTGTGGGCTAGAGAAGTGAGTGATGCGGAGAAGTCCAAGAAAGTATGTGAGCACTGATACCCCGAGAGTCTAACGCTTGCGTACCTAGAGTTTAAATTTGAATTATCTCCCGCCCGCGCCCTGTGTTCTTACACTAAGTAACCTACTTTGTAGATCATGTAGAAGTGGCAGGTGTACAGGAGTTTCTAAGCGGTACTTGCGTAAAATAAATGGTCTACATCCCAATGCTAAGCACAAAGTCCTAATTATCGTGTTCTTATCCCACCCATTGTGATAAGAAATTACTCCTAACTGTATAACTCTATCTCGAAAGTCCTCATATTCTGAGCAAGCTCTATTTATTCGTAATAGCTCTGTGACAAATGTATTTGTAATAATATTTAGTGGTATGTTGGAAGAAAAGTTGGGGTATCTAATAACCCTAAAATTATAATCATCAGTTTTGTTGTAAAGGCTGAAGTAAATTTTGTCTAACCCAAGTTTAATTGTTAAGTCTAAAAAGTTAGTTTCCTTATTACTACCATTAGTTTGTTCTAAAACCAGAGAGGGGTGATAGATTTCTCCTAAATTATTCTTAAACATTTCTATGTCTTCCGAAATATGGATAATATCGTCTATATATCTATATGTCCAATTGTATAAAGTTTGACTCATCCTATTCCCCATTATCACCCTATTACGAACAAACTCGTATTCCATAAATGCTAATGTAAGGTCTGCTAACTGTGGGCTGCAGGACGCTCCTTGTGGTATTCCCTTAATCTGTTTATATATTGTTCCTCCAAAAATGACGTAACTAGAGTCTAAAGGTGCATCTATCATGTAAAGTATATCCTCAACTCTATAGTATCTGCCTTGCATTGTATCTACATTAGTATAACCTGCTTTACCCTTATGTAGTTTAATATATCTGTAATCTTTCATGCAGATAGAAAGTATCTTAGTCATACTCCTTCTGACTACACTATGTGGAAGGTTAGTAAAAAGGCTGGAAAAGTCTGCCGAAAATAATCCTAATTCTCTGTTAGATGTATGTAATTCTTCCACTAGTTTCCTGCTGCTATCAATTGCCCAAAAATGCTTAGTTCCGGTGCGTTGCCATATTACGTTGCAATAATTCCTGAAATGTCGGCGTATATGCGCTAGCACAATTTGCAAAGTGTTGGTTAGCGGCTTTATTGAGCTATGCTTGGCTCCGGTTATAAATCTGAATTTTATCGGTGTCTTATGCATTTTGGGGATGGCGTATATTCTCGGTATTTCATCATATCTATTTTCTTCTTTTAAGTTACCCCCACTTAATATTCTACTGTGTAAAGTTCTGACGTCCTCGTCTTTCAGATATTCCTCTTTTTGCATCATCAAATCTGGACCTCAGGAAAGCTTGAACAACGTGCAATTGTGTCCGACCTCCGTCACAGGACAAAGCCGATCTGAATGAGTCTTTCAACACCAACGCCTATAGCGGAGTCCAAGACACTCATTCGTTGAATATCAATGTGTAGGGCAACGAAGGGAATACCCCAAAAGTAATGAAGACAAAACATCGTCAGTGTGAGGGCGTATTGCGTATGCATGGAGCGAATCTGGGAGATGACCGCTCTGATTGTCCCTAATCCAACGAGGACATTACACCACAGGACATTACATCGTCTAACGTCATGAAGGTTCCACGATTTCGAAGGAACAACAACAATCACGGACATCTTCTTTTGGAATATTTCTCAAAGACTCACTAAGCTTCTTTTGGAATATTTCTCAAAGACTCACTAAGCAACCAAACGATCTATTATCGAGCAAATCAACATAGATCTATTTTGGTGATTAGGAAATATTGTCAAATTTGCAGAGGAAGCAAAATACAAAACAAGAAAAAATATCCACTAATGCAAGCAATGAAAAAGATGAGGAAACGGTACAACAATGTATACGGAACAGAGACAAGGTTAAATTAGTACAGACCGATAGTTTCAATATAAAAATGAAAGGGCAAATGGGGGGAGGGGAGGGGACAGGCTTGGCGAGGAGGTGAGGATTTTGGTGGTGAAGAGCAATGGCCGGCCAACACTGCAAGTCGCGTAAGGGGTGAAGCGGCTCCGGGTGGCAACTTGGTAGGTCCGTCAACCCCACCAACGCTCACGTATCTGCTGCTCAGGAGTAATGGGGGGGAATAACTGGGGAAAAAAAACTTAGCTGCTCAAATCCACACGGTAGTATATCAAGAGAACATGTAGACAACACAAAAAGCAAAAAGGTGGCAGGAAATGAGGAAAGTTCCCTAGCACATTGGAAAGATATGTGAAACGCTATCAATCAATGCAGAAAATTTATTGCGAAGAAAGTGAAAGAGATCTGTTAGGATTGAAAGGATTCAACAACAATGACCTGAGATTTTGACTTTTCTTGAGAAAAATTACGAAATGTGACGTCAAAAGCGACCTCCTTGTTTGAGAAAGGCTAGGAGACGCTCAATGGACTCAGCTGGTGACGGTGAAAGTAAAAGTGATTGCGGTAGTGCATTCCACGTCTTAACTGCTCTTACCAAGAAGGAATCACGAAATTGACGTGAACGAAATCTTCCTGCGACAATTCGTAAGTGATGACCTCTAGTTCTGCCATTTGAACTGGAAACAGTGAGGAGCAGATCTTTTTCCACATCAACAATGTCCATAAGAATCTTGAAGAGGAGATTTTGGTCATAAACTACTCTTCTAAGCTGAAGCGTATTACTACTGAAATGAGCTAGCCTTTCGATATATGTAAGTGGCTCGGAAGATCTCATTTCTTGCAAATGATTGCTTCGTGAACCTCTTTTGAACTTTTTCAAGTTTTTCAATGTAGCACTGCTTTGTCGGTGACGAGACGGGTGGTATTCAAGAATCGGTCTCACATACGTTGTGAAAAGTTTAAAAAGAATGTTAATGTTGCGAGTTCTGAAAGCATGTAATATGAAATTTGACATAGCATAAGCCTTGGTTATGATCTTCTCTATATATTGCTCAAATGAGAGTTTATAACAATATGTTATTCCAAGATCGCGTACTGAATGCGAAATAGTTAACTGGTGTGTTCCTACTCAGAACCCCTGGAGCAAATTGCAAACAAGGATTTCTCAAAAACAACTTGCAAACAAGCTCAAATAAAGTAGTTTGCAAGCTTTTGCTAAAAACAGCTTGCAAACCAGTATGACGTCATCACCAGCCTGGAAAAATGGTTGCCGACCAGCTTTTCATTTTGCAACTATTTTACTAGGAATTCAAAGCAATTATTTTACCAGCTTTCTCCAAATACAACTATTTTACTAGCTTTGCGCTGATACTCTGCGGCTATCACGCAGAAATGAAAGAACCCTTCGTATGTGGTAGGGTATTTTGACGGTCCCATACAATGAAGAGCGGCAGTTACTTCGCTTTCACACAAAGCGTGAGTTATACATATGTTTTCAGACTTTGGCTCCACTTTTTGAATCTCCTCAAAACAGGTATCCAAATTGTTCAGTCCACTCAATCAGTTGCTAGTGAAACCACATATAGTATTAGCGAAAACAAAGGTCTGGAAAAGCTATATCCTAGATCTCTCGAAAAGATAGGATAGCGCTTTAGGTTAAGTTTTCAGAATGTACTTACTCTTACCTATGCATCAATTCACTGGCAGTGCGCTGTTCAAGACCTTTCAAGGGAGATTTGCGAATTAGTCATGACTACCATAGATCGGTTAAAGAAGATCATTTAAACAAGCTCGATTTCTTTTCTCAGTATGCATTCTGAAGCAAGGCAAGTTTGCTTATTAGAAAACTATTTAAATTAATAGACTGCACACTGAATTGGAATTCTTTTGATAACTGTGCAGCACATCGAACGCAGCCCGAACAGCGTAGTGCGACAAGTAGAAACCCTAGCAGCATCTCCTTGTAGCTGCTGCCACCTTCCCCTCAGTTGCTGCTTTGAAGAGAAAAATTTCGCAGCAAGAGCAGGATGGCAGCAACTGGAAGGAAGTGCTGCTAGGGTTTTCACTAGACGCATTACGTTGTTGGGTTGCGTTTGCGCTGCACAGTTATCAGAGTCCCTGTTGGGGCATCTAAACTCTAATCTAATGTAGAAACAATTTCCGAAGTTTGCAGCCTGTTTGGAAAATTTCGAATCTTGGCTGAGTGAAGTACGACTGCGAAAGGTGATGAACTAATCTGAGCAGTAGCCGAAGGTTGCCCGATCACAGCAAACTATGAGAACTACAAAAGCAGTCCTCTGACACAGATTTGTGGCTGGGTTGCGCCACACAGTTTGGAGACGTTTATGAATGCCACCAATAAAGTTGTTGTATTCTGAAGGAGTGTGATACACAAAACGTTCCTGTTTTAAAGGTAGACTTCGTAGAACAATTATTTGACTAGCTTTTCATTTTGCAACTATTTATCAAGAAAGTGGTCAGAACAACTAATTAACCAGCTTTTCATTTTACAACTATTTGGCAAGGAAGAGGTCAAAACAACTATTTTGCAAGCTTTTCATTTGCAACTATTTAGCAAGAAAGTGCCAAAAATAGTATTCTACCAGCTTCCGAAAAACTAGTTTCAGATGCGATCTGAAACTAGTTTCTCAAAAGCTGGATAAATAGTTGTTGCAGAGGTTCTGAGCAGGAAAAACGAGCAGTCTCTCGGGTGGTTTCGACCGATGCACATGACCGTAGACCTTTCATATGGTACATCCAGTCGCCTTTTGTCGGACCAAGTGACCAATGCGGTTAGTGCGCGCTGAAGGGCCTCGACATCATCAACTGCGAAGAATTTGGAGTCATCCGCGTATACGGAACAGTGCACCCCTTCCGTGAGGTTCTAAGGCATATCATTTTTATATAGCAGGAACATTAATGGTCCTAAGCAGGTACCTTGGGGGACTCCACTAGGTGTCAGGTAGCTGTCCGAGAAGGCTCCATTTACTAGAACTTTTTGAGTGCGCCCATCTAAAAGTGCCTTTAAGAATTTGAAAAGACAACCATCAAGTCCGTAAGCCTGAAGCTTCAGTGAAAGGAGATTTAAAGAAATTGAATCAAAAGCTTTGGTAGAGTCAATAAAGCACACACTAACAAAGTCACAAAGTCATGCGAATCAATTATGCGTTGCCAGATAGGTAATGTGGAGATCAAAGCCGTCAGTGTGGACTTTTTAGGCAAAAAACCATGTTGACATTTGGTGATCAGTTCATTACTCTGGAGATATGAGAAAAGCTGCTTAAACACTATTCTTTCTAGCACCTTGCTCGTAGCGGAGGTAAGACGTATGGGTCGGTAATTTTTGACGTTCGTTTTATTACCTTTTTTGGAAACCGGTTTGACAAAGCTGGACAACCATAGGGAGGGAACTTCACCGTGAAGTAAAAACCAGTTGAACATCAATGTGAGAATAGGGATCAGCCCAAGGCTGCCTTCTTCAGAAAAATGTAAGGGGTATTGTCAGATGAGGTGGAGTTACGGAGAGGCAGGCGTTGAAGTGTTTCAAAAATGAGCTTGCTATTGAGATCTAGGAAGTCAAGCTTAGCTGTGGTAAATGTAGGACAATCAACGCTGCTGTTTGAGTGATGTTTGTACACTAATTTGAAGAAAGATGCAAAGACTTCAGCTTTTTCGAAATCGGATTCACAAGGGTGTCCATTCGAGTTTAAAATAGTGCCAACTTTATTCCCGTATTTGATTTTTTTGTTAACGAAGCCGAAGAGGGTTAGGGTTACGAAAGCGAGCGATTTTCTCCTCATTCTTCAAGCTTAGAAGCGCCAACTTTCGTTTGAGTTTCCTGGAAAACCGAAGGTATTTCTGAATTCCAATGGAACGACGATATAGTCTAGAAACTCCCGAGGCCAATCTGCGAATCTTAAGAGGATGAAGAGCATTTTTTTGGCTGGTCACCCGAACAGGAATGAACTTTCGGATTTGTTCGTTGCAATGTTCCAGATATAACGCATAGCATTCATCTGCGGTTTTGCAGTGGCTTATTAATAGGTGCCAGTTGACTCTGAGAAGGTTTTCACAAATTGCTTCATAATTCCCATTGATGTAATCTAAGCAGTATGAAAACGAGGCCGAATCATTGCTATCTTTGCGAAAATAAAAAGAAATAGCTCCGTGGTCTGAAGTTGAAAAAAGGCTCATAAACCTGCAAGTTTTCTTTGATATCCACATTGTTGGTAACAACAAGGTCAAGAATGTTAACGCCGTGTGTTGGGATATTGACAAGTTGGGTGAGCGCACGCTCATTGCAGAAGTCACAAAAGTCCCGAGCTGAGCCATAAGTGGTATAGGTGTTTGGTCTCGACCAGTCAATTGAAGGGAAGTTAAGATCGCCCAAGATCAAATAATTTATGTTTTCGTGAAAATTTCCGAAATTGATGTCAAGGCTTCTTTAAAGGAAATAGCATCGCAAGCAGGACTGCGATATAGCAATACCATGAAAGTAGATAACGGTAAAGTATTTATGCACAAAATCAGGCATTGACAGTACGGAGAGTTTTCTGACAAAATAAGGTGGTGCGACAAATTTTGTTTTACAAGAGCCAAAACACCTCCTCCAACGATGCCACCTGCTCTGTCACATCTGTAAATGACATAGTCAGATCTGGGACATAATGTGGAGTCATGGATAGAACCAGGCTTAAACCACGTCTCGGTTACAAAAACTATAAGAGGGTCCTCGGAAAGAGTGTAGTGAACATCAGAAATTTTGTTAAGAATTGAGCGTTCATTGAAAAGCAGAACTTTTTTGAAGGAATTATCAGGTTTAATGTGCATGCAGAATTCTGGGTCTGAGCTATCTTGGCTAGTAATGTCATACCTATTAGAAAAATGTGGAGGCGATTTGATACAGGTGGACGTGGTTATTACCTAGGCCTGAGTAGATGAAGAAGCCAAAGGAGAACGCTGCTCAAGTCTTCTGCGACTTCTTGTGAAAGGAGCTTGCGCTGCGCCCAAACTGTCCTTTACCCTAGACTGATTTATTTGGCCCGAAGATGCAGCTAAAGGACGTCTTGGTAGATCATGAGGCGCATCCAGTTTAACAATGTCGAAATCACGAACTATGTAGAGAAGCTTACCTTCCCCCGCATTCAAGTCGCCAGCTTCCTTACGCAGCATCCTGTCCAGATTGAGCTCTTCCGCAGTGTAATCCATGCGCGCGTAGGAATGGACAAACTGCTGCGTAAGGCTCTGCCGACCACTGCGCACGTGGACAAATAGCGAATCCCGCGAGGCCTGAGTGGGTAGAGAGATTTTAATTATGCGGTCACGTTGCCGTGGCCCGCGGGGTTTGCCCACAGGATGGCGATGGGAGGTAATCTGACCCTTTTCGAACTCACGAATTAGTTCGTGAGGTGTCTCTTGAGGTGTAGATCACTTCATGCAAGATTTCTTGGTCAAAGCGTCTAGTTGACTGCTCGTCCGACTGTTCCTCAATTCCTACCCAGGTAATCCTTTTTAGCTTGTCGTCGATTCTTTGTCGATCAGCTTTCACCTTAATCATTGTAGAATATAAGAGACTCTTTTCATGGGATGTTGAACCGTGGAAGAAATCAATCTTGGCCTCAATGTCCACCAAACGCATGAGTATCGATTCTTGCGTACTTTGGATGGATTCTATCTGCGAAAAAATACGATTGAATGTATCCGTAACACAAGTTTGCATGCTATGAGAATATATTTCAAATTTCTCGAACAACTTACTAGCTCACAGAGGCATACCAGCCTCGGTCGGTAGAATTTTTTTCTTGCCTGGTCATATTAGTTGAGAGACGTAGGAAAGAATACAGAGTCAGCAGAATGCGCCGCCGCTCGGCACGGATGGCAGTCGAATGTGCCATAATTTCAACATAATTCGTGATTTCGATTGTATGAACATGCTGGAAGAGTGAGGCTGAAACAGAAATAGATGAGAAGAAAGCGATATGTTTAAAATGGTAGAAAAAAACCTCATCAAATTCTTGTGAATGGGTTCTCAAATACGTCAAAGCTTCATGTAAGAGCAATACGGTAGTAAGTTAACGCATATATCTCAATAAGTGAAAAGATGAATCCTAGTGTGTTAAATTTCATTTTAAAAAAACGATTTTTATCCGTTTTCAGCAGTTTTTTTCCTGAAAGTTTTACCATTCTTGGAAGAGAGATTTGATAGGCGCTGAAGGAGTCTGGCACAACGGTAAAGTAAAATGTTAAGCAAAGCGGAAATGTTGTGGCGATTGAATTCTGCATAATGTAGTTTGAAACCGCCTACTCTCGTGGATTTTCGTCTAAATATCCAATATTTACTTGCATTCAATCCAATTTCTTTATTTATAGCACGGGAACAGAAAACTTAATTACCTTGATCACCTTGACTCCCGTTGATCTTCGAGTATACCGAGCGGGCGCCAGCAATCCTTCCATTTGTCCCTCTCGCGAGCCAGAGTTGTCCAGTGGATTCTGTCCGTTCGAGGGACACGGAGAGCATCGTATCTATCCTTGAAGGACTTCGTGAAGAAGTCTGACCATCGGGTCGGTGGTCTCCCTGTCGTGCGCTTAACGTCCCGTGGAGTCCAGTCGCTGGCGGCTCTTGTCCAACGGTTGTCGTTAAAACGCATCACGTGTCCGGCCCACCTAATCTTACTCAACTTGGCGTAAGCGGCAGCGTCCCTGATCTTCGATTGTTGACGAAGGGTGGAGCTCCATATTCCAGCCCTCACTTGCGTGAGGCGGGTTATTCCTAGCATCACCCTCTCGATGGAGCGTTCGACGACGCTGACCGCATTCTCATCCTGCTTGCGTAACGCCCAGGTTTCTGAGGCGTAGGTCAAAGCAGGGAGAACGGTTGTGTTGAAGAGGTGGGCACGGAGCCTGGTGTTCTTCGTCTTCTTCACTACGTCCTCGATGCTCTTGTAAGCTCCCCAAGCCGCTCGTTTCCTCCTGCCCAGCTCTAGAGCGAGGTCGTTCATCATGTTGACTTCCCGACCTAGGTATACGTAGCTGGAGCATTCGGATATGGTCGTTCCATTGAGCGAGAATGGGGCATCCGGGACCCATCCGTTCTTCATGAACATCGTCTTCTCAGATTCAGCTGGAGACCAATCTTTCCACACGCGTCCTCGAAGTCGGCCAGCATCTGTTCCGCTTCGCTGATGGTTGGTGTTGTAAGAACGATGTCGTCAGCGAAGCGAAGATGACTAAGTCGCCGGCCATCAACTTGCACTCCCATGCTATCCCATTCCAGTTTCCGCATGACGTCTTCGAGAGTGGCACTGAATAGTTTTGGCGACACTGTATCGCCTTGCCGAACCCCTCTCTTGACGTCGATGGTGATGTCGTCGTAGAATGGAGAAATCCTGATCGTGAAGTTGCTGTAGAGCTCACGAAATACCTTGATGTATTGAGTAGGTATGCCCTGGTTGCCCAGGGCTTCCAACACCGCTTCTGTCTCAACAGAGTCGAAGGCTTTCTTCAAATCGATGAACGTGAGACAGAGGGGCATCTTATACTCTCCGATACTTCGATGAGTCTAGTGACGGTGTGTATGTGGTCGATCGTACTGAATCCTTTTCGAAACCCTGCTTGCTCGCACGGCTGTCCCTCGTCTAGTGTCCTTTCGATCCTATTGAGGATCACACGCGTGAAAAGCTTGTAGAAGACGGACAGTAGGCAGATGGGGCGATAATTGCCAATATCCTGCGGGTCTCCCTTCTTGTACAGCAACACGGTCCTGCTGGTCTTCCATTGGTTAGGTACCTTGCATTCCGACAGGTACCGCGTGAAAAGCCTAGCCAAGGTGGTAATGAGAATTGGCGGTAGGTTCTTCAGATGTTCCGGTCGGATCCTGTCGGGGCCCGGTGCTGTACGATTCTTCACCGACTTGATGGCATGTCGGATTTCGGAAGGGAGAACCGATGGGACAACATACCCGTCCTCCCTAAGATGACATTGAGGGAGGTGGACGTGGCTATCGAAGAGATCCGAGTAGAAGTCGTAGATGACCTTCTCCATTACCCGTCTTGAAGAAGAAATTGTTCCGTCTGGGCGCCGGAGGGCGGACATCTTGGTCTTGCGATTGGCGAAGTCTCGGCGGGCGCAGCGAATGCTTTTCCCTGCCTCTGCGGCTTCGGCCAACACTGCTGCTCGTCTCTCCTTGAGGTCTTCTTTTATCGCTTCTCTGCACCGTTTTGCGAGCTCGGACGTTAGCTGGTAGTTGCCTGCGGCTCTCGCGGCTCCACGCTGGCGTATAAGCTCGAGGGTCTCGTAAGACAGTCGTCTCTTGGTGACTCTTAAGCCCTCGGCGCTCTTTGCGCTGTCGCGGAGATGCTGTACAAGCCGATCGTACTCTTCGTCGATGTTGACGGCAACCGCACTCTCCCAAAAGCCGTCTAACGAGGTGAAAAGATCCCAATTGATGACGGGTTTGGGACTCCTCCGAAATATGCCGTTTAGACACCTTCGGACATTGGACAAGGCGTCAAATAAAATACCTCGTCTGCAATTGAACACAATGCTACCGCCTTACGCGCAAAATGTGAAAAAATCCGGGAAACGCGAGAATTGATAGAATCGCTTTGAAAGATGGCTTTTGAGTTGCTCCTTACCACTTTTCACACGTTTCCAGCCGTACTATTCATGAAAAGAGAGTTTTGGTAAGTCTCCGATCTTCAACGCCGGAAAGAAATGAATACATTTGGGAAACGTTCTTGCTAGGTCGTGGGAAACAGCAGAAAGAGTCTACGACATACAAGCGGGAAATAAAAACGTTCATATTAAGAAGTGAGAGCGAGAGAACGCCAAACGTGGCAGGATGACACTGTTGAATGGGTTACATCGTAACTGAGTCGCGAACAGGAAAAAAGGATAATTAGCTACCGTTCTATCATAACCTGATAGCCCCACACAGTCGTTAGTGAAATCCAGAAAACGTCCCGCCCTTCAAATTTACACCCTAAGAACGGATCAGAATCAATAAACGTCTTCTTTCTGCGTTATCCAAAAGCTTTCAATCCCAAAAATATAGCAAATTCTTTAGTTGATAAAATGGCAGAACAAGAATAATTCTTGTGTCGAAAGGAATGGTGAATAGTTAGTTTTCAAAAACATAGAACAACTGAATACTGTGCTGGGATTAACTGCAAGAAAAAGAGAGGGACATATGGTAAACAAAAATATCACTGCAGTCAGAATTACGAAATTTGACATTTGTAATTCAGTATCATCGTTCACTCCCGCGCTAATTGAGGAAGAAAAAACTCTGCTGTTGCACGATTGACCAGAGTTAGAACTTCGATCTACTACAGAAGAAGCAATATGTCGAATGCCCTAGATAAAAAGTGATAAGGCACTTACAATGATTCCTTAGGGAAAATTGAAAGCACAGTACTTAGCATTCATTTTATGCTCACGACAGTAAGCTCCCACAATGCAATGATAATTCGAGGACGAAAACATTCCAGTACTGACAAAAAAAAACATATTTTTAATAAGAGTCCATTCTCACTAGTGAGCAGCAATGAGAGAAAACAGATCCGTAGAATCGCAGCTACGTATCAGATTATACACCGTTTATTACGCTTGGCCAAACATCATCACCGCTACTTGTGCTTTTTTTAGGGAACGGCACCACCGCTATTTGTGCTTTCTTAGGCATCTTTCAAAGCGATTGACCAGATCGTGGTTTATCCGTCAAGTCAAAATCGCCATTTTTGAACTTCCGAAACCAAACTTTGGCCGTTTCGTAGGAGACACTTGAGGGACCCATCGCATCATATATGTTTTTTGTCGCATCTCTTGCACTGCTGTTTTTTTTTTGAATTCGTAAAGCAGAAGGAATCGAACCTGCTTCGAGTCTAGGACGATTTCTTCGGCCATAATCTCAAACGAAAGCCAAGAGAAGAGAGGTGTAAGTAGTCCATTGACCAACCTTTATATACGTTTCGGATAGGAAGATCCAAAACAATCCTGAGGAAACATGTAAGATTTCGAAGTGAGTGGCGGGAAACTTTCGCGACAACCTAATAGTTTCGAATATTTAAAGGCGGTATCTCATGCCAAATTCAGTTTCGAGAACTCTGTGGAAAAGACCTGTTGAAATGGTCTAGATGAAAGACTGAGATAAAGTGGTTTCAGCATTGAGTGTGCACTTACAAAAACATCAGTATCCGCATTCTCAGCGCTGCTTTTTGAATGCTGCTAGGCTAACGCAACCTGCCAAGTTTCCACCAATCGTCAAAAAATTTTGCTTCGGTTTTCCGATTTCAACTACGGTGTAATGTATCACGTCAAGAAGATTAGATAATGCCCACAAATAAGGCTGATAAAGTGTCTCGGTGGCTCTTGAACCCTCGGCTTTCGTTACGCTGTCGCGGAGATGCTGAACAAGCCGACCTTACTCCTCGTCGATGTTGACGATAACCGCATCTTCGCAAAAGCCGGCTAACGAGGTGAAACCCCGATTGATGACGGGCTCGAGACTCCACTTCTTGAATTTCGCGGCTTTCTCTCCTTTGCGTGAAAAGAAGAATCTCGAAGGAGGCGATGATCTGGTGTAGAACTCATTACAACACCGATGTTGGTCAGGGTGTACCTCCGATTGACGATGATGTGGTCAATTTCATTATGGTACTCTCCATCGGGTGACTCCCACGTCCAGCGTAGGAATGTTGGCTTCTGAAATTGCGAGTTACCATGGATGGTCTTCGTCGTCATGATGAACTCAGACAGCCTCTCTCCCTATTCGTTCCACTGCAGGCCGTGGGTACCGATGTGAAGTTCCTCAGGCGTTCTTCTAGGACCAATCCTGGCGTTGAAGTTGCCAACGATGATCTTGTAGAACTTCTCCAAGTCCATATAGAAGGCCTCAATCTCCTCTTCGTCGTAGCTGGATGATGGAGCGTAGGCGACGAAGATTGTCAAGGCCGGTATTGATCCACATCTTCTCAACCGCTAACATCCACTTCGGGTTGTTAGCTGTTCGAATGAAATGTTCATGACCAAGTTCGCCTTGACGAAGACACCGACTCTACCAACTCTTCTACTGTCGCAGGTTCCAAGGAACAGTTCTTCTCCAGTGTCGAAGGTGGCGTTCAGTGGCCGGTGTCTCCTCGTCTCGGTCAGTCCGATGACGTACCTGATCTTCTTGGCCTATATCATCAAATCCTCGATGGAGGCCTCAAATGCAAGTGTGCGTGCGTTGAAGGTTCAGACCGTCATCATAATCCTTCTGGTTTTAGGCATCCTAAATAACCCCTCGGACCTCGTCCTCACTGGCGTTGCCGTACCATTGACTCTTTCAAGATCAGGGGAACACTCTCTATTATTGCTGTGTCGAGCTTGAGAAAATTTTAAGCCTACAGGAGATAGCTTGCTGGGCTCTATTCTCCCGTGGGAGGCTGGAGTGTGATTTCACCGGGAAGTTAGCGTTCTATGGTGGACAGCCTAGGCGTAGCACCACCTTGGGTTCGTACCGAAAATATTGCTCATGGTAGAACAAGTATTTTGCCCAAGCATGTTGCGTTTTGAGTATTTTGCAACCCAAATCCAACTCCATTCCTTGGACTTGCGCTAATACCTTCCGCAGCATATCCAGCTGACATGCGCCATACAGTTGAAGAGACCGTTTAGATAACTACCATGTGCTCAGGATACGCCTCTGTTCGGTCATTATTCGAAGGTTGAAGTTTATGCGGAACTTCTGGGAAGAGGAGAGACGAGGTGAAAGTTGTTGCCCTTGGAACAATCGCCTATTTGATGGACACACGGTTTGTCCGGGAAAACGCGGCTGCATAGGATCTTCTTTCGATTGCCTTTTTTCAGATGACTGTAAACGGTGGTTATATCAGATGCATTCAAGTGCATGCTATGGCGTCCTTTTTGGGACACGATCGCATAGGTTCCACTTCTCGCAGTGAAGCTTCCCCGAAACCTTAGCGCTAGGCTGTCATACACATTATGCCTTATATCGAGTCGTTGTGGCGACTTTTGGAAAGGTCACAATCATTCAAAAACATGGAATCAGACAGTAATTCACGTGTGTGGCGACCTATGTGGCGCATTTTGGCGCCTTAGACTCTTGGACTTTATATCGTCCATATGTACAATAGATGTGGTGGTCCAGTGGAATATATTCACCATACTGTACATTAGATTATGACCAATGCTAGGAGAGTGAGCAAAGTGTGCCTTATACGGCTAACAGCATCCTTCTGCCTAGGAAGTAGTATCTCTAGTATGAGATGCCTCAGCCCCTCCACGGGAGGTACAGTGCTCAACGGTGAACATGAACACTAAAAGGATCATCGATTTGTCGATGATACTCCTGCGGGCGACAAGAATGAAAATCATTAGGATCACTGGTCCTACCTTTCTTCTTCTTACTGGTGTTGGATTTGATCTTCTGACGTGGGCAGTGGCAGAGTGCGGCCTAATGACGTGAAAAATGGCGGTGCGATGACCATGGAAGTGATCGGCGGCTGGACGACGGTGGAGGCGAGCGGTGGTTGGACGATGTGGAAGGTGGCATGACGTTGACGACGGGCGCTTGAAGTTGTGAAGACAGTGGCCCTTTGAGGCTACTGTGTAGTCTTTCGTATCTCTCGCGCTTTCCTTTAATCGAAGTGGAGCAGTTGTGAAACCGTATGCTTGAAGAATTTTTTCCAGAGCATTCGGAATGGTTTTCGTCACTTGCGCCCTATTTGACCATCGAGAACAGAATTTTTCTGCAGCGCCTGGTACTCCGTTTTCTCACAGATAGTTGTCAGGTTGTAACTGACAGAATTAGCCTGACTTACTTCGATGAAGCCATTACCGTGAATTGATGGACCGAAGAGTGCTTTGGCTAGGTGTAACCCAGATGGGGTTTTTACCAATAATTAGGTCATGGGTAAAGTCGAGCCCTACCAGAATGCATGGGATTTGATGCTCTCCACGTACTTTTGCATTTGCCAAGTCATTGGCTTTTATTTATTTATTTATACATGGTATTTCCACGCTATATGAATAATTTCCAACAAAAAAGATGTAAAACAACATAAAACGCAATACAACAAGTTAATCAAATCAGAGGCAAACAATAAGTGTAAAAAGACGACAAATTCATCAAAAATTCAGGAATGATCATGACTTATAATAACGGGCTTAGTCTGTCTGTCACGTGTGCGTGTCAGTGTGTGTGAAACGAAATTCGAGGGCGTGGCCTAGAGTGAAGAAAATGTCCTACACCGGATCCACTGTTGCTATAGGAGTGCGCCGGCGTCCAAAAGTGGGGAAACGCCTGGAGTCAGGTCCAACGGTGTGATAAGGGTGCGCCGGCGTCCAAAAGTGGGGAAACGCCTGGAGTCGGGTCCAACGGTGTGATAAGGGTGCGCCGGTTTCCACGAGTAATAGGAATTCGCTAGACGGGTCTATTTCTGCATGAGAGGTATGCTTATCCTGTTTTGGCGGACCCTCCTGCCTAAATCACCCAGATGTACATTGTTCCCTTTCGTTCCGTGTTTATTTCCCATTCCGTTTGTGTCTGAATGAACCACCCCTTTCTTTCCGTTCATATACACCGGTGGACCCTTATCACTTGAATTACCACAACAACCAGTTGAGCCTAAATCATTTCAAGATAACATTTGCACTGAATTGGTTACACTCAATTCTTCACGGCCACTAACTTCGCTCATATGGAAGAGCATAACTCCGTTCATATGGGGAAAGCCACCACCTATGGAATCAAGGGTTTCTCAGGAGAGCGATAGAACTGCGTGGAAGGATGCAGATTTTATCAATCCATCTACAGTTTTGTGCTTGCTTTCAATGTGCAGTATGCGAGCGAAGCGAGCACCAATAGAAGTCTGGATGTCCGGCGTCAGCCGGAAGGCAAGACTGGTAAACTAATAAGCTGATTCTCTAAGGAACTTGTCCTCAAGTCTTTTGAATTGTGCCAGGGAAGATGGTAGATTGCACCTCTTAGAAAGTCTTAGAAAATCAGATCCAGCCCTCTGCGTGAAGAAAGATGAGCGCAATGAGCTTCTTGTTGTAGGGAACGTAATTTTAAATGGACAACCTATGGTACAAGAAGAGGATACAGAGTAGAACTAGTCTAGCGGGAGATTCACATCACCACAAATAATTACAGTAGCGAGCAAAAAGATTGCAACTTTTGGTTGTTCGTCTGTAACTCTGTTCAAAGCAGAGTATGGAGGTCCAAATTTTTGTGGAAGTTGTTAATACTCATGCGGGACAGGAAAAAGTTAGAGCCTTCCCATTTCACTGTTTTCCTGTTTTTTTAAGAAAGATTTATTTCGCAGAAGTCGAAATCTGTAATTTGGCACCATCGACAATATCTCTTGAAATGACGTCTATCGTTGATATCTGAGCACGCTTTGCTTCCTTGACGCAGAATCAACCCGTATACGCTAGAAAATATGCATCGGTACACCACTGGTTGATATTCGCAAGGTCCACTTGAGGTTGCTTCAGCAGTAATCCTCTATGAATGTATCTGCCAGCCTTGCTCCTTCTATCAGCTCTGTTTGAAAGGGAAAGGTACTGCTGACGTTTCCACATGTTTGTTTACGAGTATTCGGTTTTGGTGCAGTTCATTGCTCCCTCGGAATTCCGACATATTCTCGCTGATTTCAGTGCACCCAGTTGTGCACATCACGGAAAATAAGTTTTGGAATTTTTTCTGTCTCTCGGGGCAAGATGTCTCACCGATTCCATTAGTGATAAAGATGCCCCAGGGTTCCTAGAATATTGCCGTGTATATGGCGGTTAATGCCGCCTCGGATTTATCGGAAGAGGACTAGAGCAGTGCCGGTCACTGAGACGAGTGCACGTGCCCCCTTGCTCCACACACGAACTTTCTCAGTTGATCCGGAGCCTTTCGCTCTAGAAATGTCTCGTTCAGTTCACTTAATCCAAATCAAGCTAAACTAGCCAATTTGCAGAGCGCCAAGTTACAGTATCCCGCTCCGGTGGTGCCTCGTATATTTCATTCCGCCTTTGTAAGACCTACCTCATCAAATTCAAGGTGGCATATATCCAAGTGTGCACGGCAATATTCCAGTAATCCTGTAGCATCTTTACCACTCATGAGACCCTTCAATTGTCTCCCTCGTCAAGATAGGAAAAATTCCAAAACTTATTTTCCGTGATGTGCACAATTGGGTGCACTGAAATCAGCAAGGATATTTCGGAATTCCGAGAGAGCAATGAACTGCATCAAAACCGAATACTCGTGAACAAACATGTGGAACCGTTAGCAGTACCTTTTCCTTCTAAACAGAGCTGATATGAGGAGCAAGGCTGACAGATACATTCATAAAGGATCATTAATGAAGCAACCTCAAGTGGACCTTGCGGATGCCTAGCAGTGGTGTACCGATGCATATTTTCTAGCGTATACGGGTTGATTATGCATCAAGGAACCAAAGCGTGGTCAGATACCAACGATAGACGTCATTTCAAGAGATATTGTCGATGGTGCCAAATTACAGATTTCGACTTCTGCGAAACAAATTTTTCTTAAAAAACAGGAAAACAGTGAAATGGGCAGGCTCTAACTTCTTCCTGTTCCGCATGAGTATTCACAACTCCCTTAAAAATTTGGACCTCCATACTCTTCTTTGAACAGAGTTACAGATGAACAACCAAAAGTTGCAATCTTTTTGCTCGCTACTGTATGTAGACCATAACAAGGTCATGTTTTTTCCTACGACTAGTAAGGGAAGGGATTTTAAATATGAGATTACTAGCAAAAGACGGAGGAATGTTGGAATAGTTATGCCCATGCAGCCTGATCCACAGTTTTAGAAAGGCAACGTCAGCCTCAACAAGTTTCACGGATGGAAATCCATTTGTAATAATTGTCCGAGTTTCACGGTCATTTCGAGGCTTTCTCCAAATACCGTCCCGATTTTCAGAAAACTGTGTGGCTTTTGAACGTTTCCATGTGTCCACCGCTTCCAGATGTTGTGGACATTTTGGTGTTTTCCTCTGCAAAGCCAAACTGTTCCGCAAGTTGCTCATCAATTACCGTTTATTTTGTGCACCTGAGTCAAAACAGAACAATACTTTTTCAAATCGCTGCCGTGCCGCGTTCCATATGCTGCCCTCGGCTGTCATTATCACAATTTGCTTGTTTATGAGCCTAAGTGGGCAGAGATTTGGTTCCAGCACTGTTCCTGCGCACATCTGCACTGCCATTGGGGCAGGTTTCGTGCGATCAGATTGATTGTTATTTGCCCTGTGATCGCGATTTCGCCAGTCCCTCGGATGTTGGTGATTTGGCGTTATGCTGGCGGTCATTCTTTGTTCATTACTGTAATTGATCAGTAGTGCACTTTTTTGTAGCATAGACTGGCATGGTGCTTCTGACCTCATGATTTGCAGTTTTGCTTTCGGCAAACAAAGCTGTTGTGGTTTGACGAGGAACATTTCCAACAGCGATTCTGTTCTCTGAGAGCCTTTCGGCGCATGCCCTGACTGTTGACCATTCGGAATTGTGTGGATGAGTGATTGCCTTTGTGGCAAAATATGCATTTCTTGCCGTAAGTCGCGGTTGGTTCGGGTGATTCGCTCTTGATGGTCTGACCCTGCCGTTATTTTTTTTGGCATGATCTGCTCTCACTGTATGTTTTTGCGGCTACCTCTTTTTTAGAAGTGCCACTAGGCTGAATCTGTTTTGGTCTGAGTGTGATGCCTGCAAAATTGACGGCAGTAATACATTGCATCGGTTTTCCTCTATGATACTGGTACAATTTTGGACGGTTTTTGAATCGTCTCCAACTAGACTATCAATTTTTTGGGCTCTAGATTCTGTATGTTTCTGAAGAAAATCCATATTTTTGCGAACATTTCCAGATTCACTCAATCTCGCGGTAAGCAAAATGATGAGGTTGTTTGCCTCAGTTATAGCTGTTTGAATTTGAGACTCCATCTCAATTTTCTTGATCTCTGCCATGATATCTTTTTTCTAGTTCTACTTAATTTTGCAATTTTTGTACTCATCTGGCATCACCTTGTACAGTTTTTGGAGATTTTCTTTCGCGTCATCGATTCGTGGTGGGTTACTCCTCAATAACGCTGTCGTAGAGCGACATTTCTCATAATCTTCGCTGTCTATTTTGTGTTCAGCACTTTCTGCACACTCTTCGTAGAAATTCATGAGTTTCCTTAGCGATTTGGTGCCAAGGATAATGGGCATTCTATGGAAGTGAAGTTTCATGGCTTTCTTGGCTCGATCCAGGAATGCTCCCGTAAATCTTGCAGTAAAAGACAATGTTATGCGCTGCGATTTGCTCACGCAGCGCTAACTGTTGTGCCAGTTAAGCTGGATTGAATCGACATCGATTCACGATCCTTACCTGGACTGGTGATTTAGTGCTCTTAGGCTCCTAGGTTAAGCTTGGTCGCTCACCTCTTGTGCAGTTGCAGAGCAAAGCACGAATTTTTAGTGCTCTTAGTCCCAAGGTTAGGCTTATTAGATGCTAACCTCTTACGGCTATGGGTGAACCGCGAAATAGCTCAAGTGTAAGCGACTCTCTTCTCCAGGGTTTGACGGAGGAGAAATGGCTTTATTTTAGCCGATGCACCAAAAATGTGGCGACTTATGTGGCGGATATTGGCGCCTTAGACTCTCTGACTTTGTATCGTCCGCATGCACAATAAATGTGGTGGTTCAGTAGAATATATTTATCATACTGTACATGAGATTATAAGCAATGCCAGGAGAGTGAGCAAAGTGTGCCTTATACGGCTAACAGCATCCTTCTGCCTAGGAAGTAGTATCTCTAGTATGAGACGGGTCAGCCCTGCCCCCTCCACGGGAGGTACAGTATAAACCGTGAACATGCTCAGAACCCCTGAAGCAAGTCGTAAACAAGGATTTCTCAAAAGCAAGTTGCAGACAAGCTGAAATAAACTAGTTTACAAGCTTTTGCGAAAAACAGCTTGCAAACCAGTATAACGTCATCATCAGCGTGGAAAAATTAGTTGCCGGCTAGCTTTTCATTTCGCTTCTATTTAACTAGGAAGTCAAATAAACTATTTTACCAGCTTTCTCCAAAAACAACTGTTTTACTAGCTTTGCCCTGATTTTCTCCAGCTATCACACAGAAATGAAAAGAATCCTTCGCATGTGGTAAGGTACATATTTTAGCTGTCACATATAATGAAGAGCGGCAGTTACATTACATACTCACAGCTTGTGTGAGTTACAAATCTTTCTCTCAAATTTTCAAAATTCCTCAAAACGGGTAGTCGAATGATTCGAGCCAGTCAATTGGTGGCTAGTGAAGCTACATATAATAACAAGAATGAAAGTTCGTAACAGCTATATCCTCTCTTGAAAACTGAAAACTGTGTTTCGCATGAGAACGCATGTCTTAATCGTGGGATTTGCATCTTTCCATCTCATGCAAAACCCGGTTTCTAGGATTCCTAGGCTAGACAGGGCGCAGCACCAGGTGGTCATTGACCACCAGGACTTAGTAGCGTCCTGTAGATTTAGGGGGCTTAGCACCAATGTTTGGGGCGTAGCCAACCGCTATCCGTCTACTGATGTTAAACACAAACTGATTTCAGAGAGGCACGTCTGGAGGATCATCAAAATCGTGGCTGAAGATCACTGTCGTTCAACCATTTGTTAGATCCTACCCTGCACTCTGGTGTGCTCCAGTGATAATCAACCTGTAGGACACGTATCATATTGGAATTTTGATCGTAGATGCGCACTATACCAACGAGTATCCCCCCGAAGTGGCATCGTTCGTTTTTGAAAAACCGTCTTCGTTTTTGAGAAAAACCGTCATTAATGGTCAAAAAGTGGTTTTTGACCATTTTTTGACCATTAATGACGGTTTTTTTTTCAAAAATGAACACCGTTTCTCAAAAACGAAAGACGCCACTTTGGGGGAGAGTTGATACCATCTAGGCGCATTTCTTGGAGTTGACAGCGTATCGGAACCCTTTTTTCAAAAAAGAGAAATTTCCTGGAAAAGTTCCCGGTTCGAGAAAAAAACACGCTCCAATGACAATTTCTTGTATCTGACAGGTCCTATAACAAGTTTCAACGAGTTTTAGCGGGATCAAACAGTTCCGTACCGAGATCGGTTTTTCGAGGATTTTAGCTTGATTTTGAGATTATTTGGGCTGTCTTCGCTAAATGGTACGCATTTCTTGCTGAAACATCATTCGTCGTCCACTAACGCTTATTTAAGTCACTTTTTAGTGCTACCTGCTTTTCCTGAAAGAACCCTAGCGTGTAGGTACTTAGTAGCTGATTTCGGAATCCGACTGGACTTAGTACTCCCCAACCGACACTGACCACCTAGCGCTGCGCCCTGAAGCTAGAACTCATGAAGATAGCGATGGAAAGTTACGTTTTCAGATTTTACTTACTCCTATCTATTCAAGAGTTTCAAGTTACCAACAGTGTGGTTCTGTTTTGAGGATGCTTTGCGATTATAAATAACTATAGATCGGTTGAAGATGACCATTTATGTATAACCAGTCTGGCCGTTCGGCTGACGCCGGACCTCCAGACTTCTATTGGTGCTCGCTTCGCTCGCATACTGCACGTTGAAAGCAAACACAAAAGTGTAAATGGATTGATAAAATCTGCATCCTTCCGCGCAGTTCTATCGCTCTCCTGAGAAACCCTTGATTCCATAGGTGGTGGCTTTCCCCCATATGAACGAAGTTATGCTCTTCCATATGAGCGAAGTTAGTGGCCGTGAAGAATTGAGTGTAACCAATTCAGTGCAAATGTTATCTTAAAATGATTTAGGCTCAACTGGTTGTTGTGCTAATTCAAGTGATAAGGGTCCACCGGTGTATACGAACGGAAAGAAAGGAGTGGTTCATTCAGACACAAACGGAATGGGAAAGGTACACGGAAACGAAAGGAAACAATGTACATCTGAGTGATTTAGGCAGGAGGGTCCGCCAAAACAGGATAAGCATCCCCCTCATGCGGAAATAGACCCGTCTAGCGAATTCCTATTACTCGTGGAAACCGGCGCACCCTTATCCCACCATTGGACCCGACTTCAGGCGTTTCCCCTCTTTTGGACGCCGGCGCACCCTTATCACATCGTTGGACCCGACTCCAGGCGTTTCCCCTCTTTTGGACGCCGGCGCACCCTTATCCCACCATTGGACCCGACTTCGGGCGTTTCCCCTCTTTTGGACGCCGGCGCACCCTTATCACATCGTTGGACCCGAGTCCAGGCGTTTCCCCACTTTTGGACACCAGCGCACCCTTATCACATCGTTGGACCCGACTTCAGGCGTTTCCCCACTTTTGGACGCCGGCGCACTCCTCTACAGCAACAGTGGATCCGGTGTAGGACATTTTCTTCACTCTAGGCCACGCCCTCGAATTTCGTTTCACACACACACGTGACAGACAGACTAAGCCCGTTATTATAAGTCATGATACTACCAACAAGCTTGATTTATCCTCGCAACATTCATTTTAAAGTATTACAGGCAAGTGCTCTAATGAAAAACTATTCAAATCAACAGACTCTACATCAAATTAAAACTTCTCTAATAATCGTGCAGCGTGAACGCAGCCCAAACAGCGTAATGCGTCGAGTAAAAACCCTAGCAGCATCTCCTTCCGGTTGCTGCCATGTCCCTCCTTCCCCAATTGCTGAGGAAAGCATGTGCAGCGATTGAGGACAGGATGGCAGCAACTGGGAGGAGATGCTGCTAGGCTTTTTACTTGACGCATTATGCTGTTTGGGCTGCGTTCGTGCTGCACGGTTATCAGAATCCCTACTCAGGCATCCACTGTAGAAACGATTTCCTTTCGAATTTGAGGCCTGTTTGGACAATTTCAAACCTTGAGTGAAAAAAGTGAAGATGTACTACTGCAGACCGTGAAGAGCTGATATGAGCGGTAGCCGAAGATCGTCCAATCACAGCAAACTATGAAAATCAGAGAAGCGCATTGGATTTTATCGCTCTGGCACGAGCTTATCTTAGATTTGTGACTATGTCGTGTCAAACAGCTTGAAGACGCTTGTGAATGCCAACAATAAAAATGTTGTATTTTGAATGAATATAATTCACAAAATGTTCCTGTTCTAACAGGTTGATTTCGGGGAGCAACTTTTTGTTTTGGCTTTTTATTTTGCAACTACTCAGACAAAAATGTCAGGACATGCGGAGGACGATAGCCCTCATTTCTTAAGGAAGTTCATTGGTCATGCGGTGACCGCCTGCTTCGGGACACGCGGAGGAGGTAGTCGAGGGGTGCGATCTAAGCCCGAAAAACCACCGGGACTTGCGGAGGATGTAGCCGGGGGTGCGACATACCCCCGAACTTTGATAAAAGCCTCGGATGGGTGCGGAGGAACATGGCAGGTAATCCGAGAACCCCCCGAGGTCAGACATCACAGAGCAGTGAGTTCTGCCTATTTTCCCACTACTTGGGGCCTGTACTCCATCTTTCTCCTTTAATAATGTATAATACGCTTTTTATAATCATAATCACTCTGGAAATCTCTCTTATAATAATGTTTATTGAGTTTCTTATTGTCATATTCACTGTAAAAGCGCCATTCATTGTTTGAATCTCTGAAGTGTCTCTTCTACAATTTGAGCGGACTTCCTACTCACAAAAGCATCCATTTTGGTTCCTGCCACAGAATATAGCACTTTTAACACTGTGTGTGCCCTAACAGCAACAGAGTCTTACCTCAGAAATCGTTTTTGAGATTTTTATGGTGAGAAAATCAGTGTGAGCTGGCGTGGACTGTAGTATACATGAAAGACTTCAAAAAGGGTGACTCTGTTTTTTAAGAGGCTACGGCTGAATCAGCACTTTCTTATGTTGCTCGGAGAAATTAGGGGTCAACACCAGAACTGACTCAAACCTCAGATGTTGCCTATACGAAATACAGGCCTCACTGTTCCCACACCAGGCTACGGGTTATGCCTGATCAGATTATGGGTATGAACTGTAGCCTGGCCAGGAAACGAGCGTTCCTCGAGGAAATCGAAAGCTGAAGCTTTCTAATAGCTTTCTAATACTTTTCTATAACGTCGAAAATCGCGCACTTTTGCAATCAGAAAGATTTTCTCTATATTAACGTACAAGTCGAAAACTGCCGCAAGTACGCACCACTGAGAGAATCCTCGTAGTGAGACCGTTGTTCATTCTTGAACACCAGAGTTATGGCCAAGGTGTTGTGTTCAGCGCATTAGAAAAGCTCAGTGGGCATGATCCCCCAATCAAAAGCGTAAAACTCGGTGAAATAAATGGTTTAACCTATAATTTTTTTACGAAACCGTAGATATCTTTGTGTTCAGCGTATCAAACAAAATAAACGTCGTATCGAACAACAGTAGACATGTCATCAGCGATTTCTGGACAAAATTAAGCAAAAATCAATGAAATTGGTGTGAAGGGTAAAGCAGTCCATAGCTCTTGGCTGAAAGGGGCCAAAATCTCCACAGCCCCTTCGGAGTAATGTATTCAACGTTTGGTAGTGATTGGTGTAGACTGGTGCATTCCCAAGAGAAGGTAATGTTACGGAGCAATGCATGTGATAAGAACATTAGTGGATGCCTCGAATAGTCCCTCGGCTGTGGGCACGGATGGAGCAGAGGTAAAGCAGCGGACTGTGGAGCAATCGAAGAGCAATGGCAAGTGATTGGTTGGTCAGTTCGAAATCCTCGAGCGGTAATGGAGGTGATAAGTTTTGTTCAAAAACCCCATTTCGGAACATGCGGAGGAGGGTACCGGGACTTGCGGAGGACTAGATCGGGAATTGCGGTCTGTAACAGACCGGGTCTCCTGACCAAGCCCTCCGGGTGCCCTGCAGTACTCCTACGCATGTGTGCGATACTTTGCCTGAGTATTTAGCAAGGAGGAGGTCAAAACAACTATTCTACAGGCTTTTCATTTACAACCATTTAGCAAGGAAGTGGCGAAAAATAGTATTTTACCAGCTTTCGGGAAACTAGTCTCAGACGCGATCTGAAACTTGTTTCTCAAGCTGGTTAAATAGTTGTTACAGGGGTTCCGAGTGAGTACTAAAAGCATCATCGATATGTCGAGGATAACGTGTCTGGACTCTGCTTGATACAGAACAATAACCCCTTTTCATGTTTTGCAGCAAACATTGCATATCATATGCATAACAATACGACAATGTCCGAACAGTTCGTCATCGATTTTTTGCGGCCTTCCGAGGAAGATTCCCATTTTTCTGGTTTTGCGGCAAAATCCGATTCTCATACGCTTCTTAGACGAAATGTCTTTGTTTTGTCGCTTCCGCTTTCAACCCCAGTGGCTATGTAGTTTGGAGTCAATCAGGGATCCCTCCTACATGAAGATACGTATCTTTCATGTGGAGTTTAACGTCTCACTAAAGTATATTTTTGTCTAGTTCTCTTTAATAAAACAGATTTCTGATGTTCTCTGCATGTAGCGCTGCAGTCAGTGCTAGGCAATGTGAGAGATTATCCTATGCAGTATAGGCAAATACCAGTTCCATTCATTCTCCACGTCGTACACCGTAATTTTTGTAAACTTTTCTCTCTCACTTTCGGAAAAGATGAGCTCTCTCTTTCTTATTCCAACGTGTTTGATCCTATCGGAAATTCATTCCTAAGCATTCGTTTACTCTCCTTTCTCTTTCCCATCGGGTAACTTTCTTTGGGGAAAGAGAGCCATTACATATGCAGTGCACCACGTTCTCGTTATTCTATCGCTGGATTCATGAAGTTCCTAGGGAATGTGTCCTCGCTACTTCAGAATGAACGAGTTTAGCTAGAAAAAAAATTAGCGTACTCTATATCCTATGCCATTCAATTGTACTTGCTGCTGTGACGAAGTTTCTGGATAAAATGCAGTGCTTCTTGCATTTAAAACTCGTCCAATCTCGGTTTTTAGGCATAATATTGGCTTCCTGGAATGTACACGCTGTGGTCCTTTTCTCTTGCTAACGATAACGCTGTGCATGTATCATAATTTTGTCAAAGGCGAAAATAGAACAGCGTCTTTCCTGAGATCAATTCCATACCTATGCGTTCTGTTTACTCAGAGCACATACGCACATGCACACGGGTGTAACCTAGTATTTCATTTCGCCCCACTCCATAGGTCACCTATGCACTGACTTTTGCTCTGCTCAAGCACCCGAACTAGTTGTGACACGCGCTGATCTCGTGTCATACGCGAGCGGCAGTGCCCCGCAGTGGAGTTCTGCGTCGGCGTCGACTCTGAATTGGTTTCCATGGCTGAGTCACTCGATATTTGCCCAGACGGCAAGGTGCACCGCCACCGCACCCCGCTTCGCCGCTTGCAGCGATCAGCCGGCCGTCACCACCCACTTTTTTCCACTTTTCGCTTTCGTTTACGGAGATTTTACTCTATGCGCTCCTTCGCAACAAGGTCATTTCCTCATAATGAAGTCTCCCCACCTTTAGTGTTTGGCTGTTCCTCTTTCCCTAATTTTTTGAATGAATTCTCCTCTTTTACTGAGTACGAAGTGATTCTTGGTCTTTGTTCTTTAGATCCATGCAGAAGCCAGTGCCGGAGATCCTATATATGCATTTCGCACTGTACCTACTTTTCAGTCAGAGCACAATTCTGCAGTTGTACCTTTCCTCCCCTTCTTATATTAAGTCAACACCTGCTTCTCCAGATATCACTATCCGCGAGTAGAAGTATTCGTAGTCATTCGTTGCCGAGCTATTTTTGTTCGCAGGACCTGACATTAACGTGGTTCCTTAACTGCATCTGCATATGTGCATACAGGAATATCGAAGAGTTTCCGACATTCTGCCCCCTGTTTCATAATTTTTACCCTCTCAAAGCTATTATATCATATAGCACCAACCCCTGGACAATCCATTTTTAAGGTATATTTTTGTATAATAATCAATTTCTAGAGACGCCTTTATCTTTCCACAATTCTATCTTGCTTCCATCGCGTTTCTATGCCTTCTGAAGAAAATTTCTCGAGCGTATCCCCCTCACATCTACATGGATTCTTCTCATGACACTGCCATTAAGGGTTATGCGGATTTTCGTGTTTCCCATTCTACGCTTTATGGCAATTTTTAAACTTCCGTTCTCCGTTTTATGGGATTTTTTATGGGAAATTTCATTTCCACACGTCGCAGCTGTTATCTATTTTGTACTTCAGAATTATCGTGAATGTGTATATAATCTGCGGTCTAAATAGATTATCAGGCGAGTAGAAATGTAACTGTGCATAAAATTCGCAAGCAAAGTTAGAATTTCGTGTTGTCAACCATGGCCGAATTTAGATTCCAAGTTTTATTTGACTAGAAAATGTTCAACAAGATTCATTTACACTAAGAAGACTATATGTATGACAAATAAATTACACTAAATGATTTTGTTTGGACATACAGACAGTCATACAGACACGTAGTATGATCTAGATGTGGTCGCATTCGTGTAGGAAGCTCTTTTTTTTTTGCTGTGTGTTGAGGGATGTGGACAGGGGTGAGGAATCATGAAATAATTGTCGTTACCTACTTTTTTGAGTTCTGCCTGTAAGCGCCGGGAATTCCCTGTGATAAGTAATTGTCCTGGAATTATATATTGTCTGCCAAGATTATCGCTCATTACAGTTGTGGATCTATTAAACAAAGCGCCGTAAGGAGGCTAGAGCGGTTAGAGATACGGGGCGGCACTCATAGACACCGCAATCTTGAGGCGCAGACTGTGGGGCGAAATGGCCGATTTCCATGGACGCAGACACGTTCGTTTCGGGACTCGCAATTACGTCACTGCTGGCTCTCCCGCATGCACGAGTTAGCGGTTTCATCACCTTCGCTGGCGGTCTCGCAGCATAGGGGTGAGGGGCAGTGTTCAAAAGCTTTCAGGCTGCACAATGTACGCAGCAGGAAAACCAGCGTTTCACTGTTGCAACGCTGTGTGCACTTGCAGGAAGAAATGGACGGGTGTTAAGAGAGCTGCAGCGTCTCGGAAGCTTCGGTGAGGCTGGACCTACGCGGTTGCCTCGTCTGGTGGATGCTACTGTCGCATCCCCTGCCGAATTTCTCGCAGCGATTGTGTTGTCACGACATCCGTTCGTTTCGAGAAAGCTTCTGCACTAATAAAGAGTAAAAGCCTCTGAATATAAAGGCATGACATTGTGTATCCAATCAACTATATACGGATACGGGTCCAGCGATGAGAAAGGGCCCGCCGTGGCCCAGTGCTGTGGGGAACGCCAAGATACAGGTCCACCGATGGAGAAAGGGCCCGCCGTGGCCCAGTGCTGTGGGGAACGCCAGGATACGGGTCCACCGATGGACAAAGGGCCCGCCACTGCCCAGTGCTGTGGAGAACGCCATGACACAGGTCCACCGATGGAGAAAGGGCTCGCCATGGCCCAGTGGTGCGGGGGACGCCAGGATGCGGGTCCACCGATAAAGAAAGGGTCCCCCGTGGCCTACTCGTCTGGCGGACGCCAGGATACCGGTCCACCGATGGAGAAAAGGCCCGCCGTGGCCCAGTGCTGTGGGGAACGCCATGACACAGGTCCACCGATGGAGAAAGGGCCCGCATGGCCCAATGGTGCGGGGCACGCCAGGATGCGGGTCCACCGATGAAGAAAGGGTCCCCCGTGGCCCACCGGTGTAGGGGACGCCGGAACACGGGTCCACCGATGGAGAAAGGGCCCGCTATGGCCCAATGGTGTGGGAGACACCGAGATCCAAGTCCACCGATGGAGAAAGGGCCCACTGTGACTCAGTGGTGTGAAGGACGTCAGAACGGGTCCACCGATAGAAAAAGGGCCCCCCGTGGCCCAGTGGTGTGGGGGACGCCAGGATACGGGTCTAGCGATGGAGAAAAGGTCCGCCGTGGCCCAGTGATGCCGGAGGACGCCGAGATACGGGTCCACCGATGGACAAAGGGCCCGCCACTGCCCAGTGCTGTGGAAAACGCCATGACACAGGTCCACCGATGGAGAAAGGGCCCGCCATGGCCCAGTGGTGCGGGGGACGCCAGGATGCGGGTCCACCGATAAAGAAAGGGTTTCCCGTGGCCCACTCGTCTGGCGGACGCCAGGATACCGGTCCACCGATGGAGAAAAGCCCGCCATGGCCCAGTGCTGTGGGGAACGCCATGACACAGGTCCACCGATGGAGAAAGGGCCCGCCATGGCCCAATGGTGCGGGGGACGCCAGGATGCGGGTCCACCGATGAAGAGGGTCCCCCGTGGCCCACCGGTATAGGGGACGCCGGAACATGGGTCCACCGATGGAGAAAGGGCCCGCTATGGCCCAATGGTGTGGGGGACACCGAGATCCAAGTCCACCGATGGAGAAAGGGCCCACTGTGGCCCAGTGCTGTGGGGAACGCCATGACACAGGTCCACCGATGGAGAAAGGGCCCGCATGGCCCAATGGTGCGGGGCACGCCAGGATGCGGGTCCACCGATGAAGAAAGGGTCCCCCGTGGCCCACCGGTGTAGGGGACGCCGGAACACGGGTCCACCGATGGAGAAAGGGCCCGCTATGGCCCAATGGTGTGGGAGACACCGAGATCCAAGTCCACCGATGGAGAAAGGGCCCACTGTGACTCAGTGGTGTGAAGGACGTCAGAACGGGTCCACCGATAGAAAAAGGGCCCCCCGTGGCCCAGTGGTGTGGGGGACGCCAGGATACGGGTCTAGCGATGGAGAAAAGGTCCGCCGTGGCCCAGTGATGCCGGAGGACGCCGAGATACGGGTCCACCGATGGACAAAGGGCCCGCCACTGCCCAGTGCTGTGGAAAACGCCATGACACAGGTCCACCGATGGAGAAAGGGCCCGCCATGGCCCAGTGGTGCGGGGGACGCCAGGATGCGGGTCCACCGATAAAGAAAGGGTTTCCCGTGGCCCACTCGTCTGGCGGACGCCAGGATACCGGTCCACCGATGGAGAAAAGCCCGCCATGGCCCAGTGCTGTGGGGAACGCCATGACACAGGTCCACCGATGGAGAAAGGGCCCGCCATGGCCCAATGGTGCGGGGGACGCCAGGATGCGGGTCCACCGATGAAGAGGGTCCCCCGTGGCCCACCGGTATAGGGGACGCCGGAACATGGGTCCACCGATGGAGAAAGGGCCCGCTATGGCCCAATGGTGTGGGGGACACCGAGATCCAAGTCCACCGATGGAGAAAGGGCCCACTGTGGCCCAGTGGTGTGAAGGACGTCAGAACGGGTCCACCGATAGAAAAAGGGCCCCCCGTGGCCCGGTGGTGTGGGGGACGCCAGGATGCGGGTCCACCGATGAAGAGGGTCCCCCGTGGCCCACTGGTGTAGGGGACGCCGGAACACGGCTCCACCGATGGAGAAAGGACCCGTCGTAGCATAATGGTGTGGAGAACGTCAGGATACGGGTTCACTCAAGTCCGATAGTTGAGAATGCCAGGATGCAAACCTGCCCCTGGAGAACGGATCCGGCTTGCCCTAACTGTGAGGAAGGTGCCAGAATACGGGCGCTCTGATGGAGGAAGGGCCCGCTGCGGCCCAGTAGTCTGGAAAACACTCGGATACGATTTTGCCTTGTCCAATAATGTGGGGAACGGCAGGATACAGTTTCGCCGATGGAGAACGCGTCTGCGTTAGCCCGGGAGTGAGGAATACGCACGAATACGCCATACGACGGAGAACGAACTCCTCATGCTCATACTCAACTCATAAGAAGGACTTCATGTTTGGGCCCATTGGAAGATTGGTTCTGCTTCTTTATCAATTTTCTAGAGATTTGGCAAGTGTGAAGCGTTTGCACATGTCCCAAGTGGCTGCCCCACCCCACTTTCTAGCGTCCCGAAGGGGCGCTAGTAATAATAAAGTCAACACAGAAGCGCGCCATTTCTTCTGCTCCAACCTAATACATATTTCATGTTAAAGATTTGTTTCAAGGTAAAATACCGAACCAACGCGTTTTTCAATTGATGTACCAACAAAAAGATTAGTAAGGCTGGAAAGAGCAATATACATGCTGGATTTTGCTGATTTTATGCCCACTCTTTTCTTTTGAGGATTAATTTACGGGTGGTTAGATGGACACCCACTCACAGACACGACTGTGAAAAGCCTTTCATATTTCTCCTCGAAAGACTTCACGTTTGCTTTGTTTTTCATTCTTGAAAGTCACGCCCTATGTTTTCCGCGCACAAAAATGCACAACATAATTGCACTTAGAGGAAGCTTGTCGCTGAGGTGCTAATTGTTGGGGCAATCGATGGTTTCCTCTTTGCGAAAATATACATTTGTTTTCCTCAATTCATAGCCTTTCTATACTACTCATCGAATACGCGTAGTTTTGCTATTAATCAAAATAGTTAAAGTATGGGTGAAAGTTATGGACGTTATGCACAGCGATGATGATATTTTGGGTCAAAAGAGGGAAAGCAGCTGAACATAGTAGAATAGTCGCCCTACTAAGCACTACATAAGTTGTGGGGATATGTTTTTATCAGCCTGAGCTACTTAGGTGAAGTTAAAAACAGCTGTGCTTTAGTATGTAGTGGCAAGTGCGACGTAGACACCCATTTGGTGGCTAAAAAGCTCTAAACATCCCTAATGACTACTTTAGGATCCATATCCAGTGTTTCTGCCCGATAGGACCAGCAAGATCTGCCGGATATGTTGGTGTGCTTTGAATATGTATACTAGTAGAGTCCACTAGAAATCCACGAATGTGTGCTCTCACCCATTCCAGTTCAGACAACTTTTATCTGCCAGATTTTCTGTTGACAAGGATCCATTATCAATTCCAGTATTAATTCCCGTTTTCTATAGGAAACACACACGTTCGAACCAAGGATAAACTACAATAATTGATGGATAAATTATATCGAACGGACAATTTTGTTTTTTTTTCCTTTTACGACTAAATACATACAGTGGCGGCCACATATTTAGAATGCCAACCATTGATGAACGATCAATTGGTGAAGATGTGAAATTCATATGTTAATTATGAAGACAGCTATCAGAACCGGGAGAAGTTTTGTTTATGTACATACAGTCGCGGTCAAAAAGATATGATCAGTGACACTGCCGAAGAGGGAACTTTTCATCATAACTTAACTTGGGATTGTGCTATTCGGACAAAATTTTAGGATGTGATGAGGGTCGAAGTATTCTTTCTTTGCGCTGCATAACATTGACAAAGCTTTAAAACAGAACTCTCGCGTTCCAAGTCCAAATTCATCATTCTCATTTGCACGATGGTTCCTCATCTGTATCGCCTCATTTCGATTCGCAGAGGAGTTATTCTAGATTGTATCTCGAGTGAGTACTTTGCTGTAATAGTCGTGTTCTGTGGTTATTTCCTTTACATGAAAAAGTGGGGTTACCAAAAAGTCCAAAAAAGTGAGAAAAAAGAGTTTTCAATGATCTCGCACACGAGACAACCGTTCCGGCGGAGAGTATTCCTATGATATCCACTACTAACAACTATTCTGACATTGAAATAGGGGCTGCAACGCAGCCATTATTCTTTAGATACATTAAAACGGATTTTCTGTTAAATTCGTTCAGTTGTTTTGGTCCACGCATTTGAGCAGCGAAGGAAAGTGCAGCAATGACATATGATGGAAAAAAAGTAATTTGTGTGTCTAATCTGTATCAACTCTTCATTTTCCTTGGAATGTGGTAGTGAAGATATTGAACAAAATCAGAGGAAGCCGAGGAAATTGATGTTAAGGCTTAATAAAGCTACTAGAATTGAGTTTCTGTCCAGATAAGCTGCTGATAGGAAGCACCCATAGAGCATCAGCACATATCCAAATTTCATTTGGAAAGCTCAATATAGAAGTGAGTTATAGCAAAAAAAATCCTCTTCTCAAAATGGCGCTGATATCTTTTTGGCCGCGACTGTATATCATATACTTGCGCATTTTGCTATAATACTATTGACGCGCAGCTTTATGCCTCATGGAAAAACAAGAATTGTCAACACGGCTTTAAAAAAAATTGGAAAAAATACATGCAGATTACCATACAAACGCATGCACTTCGGCTGCAAATTTTCCTCCGACTTGTGCTACTAACAGGTAACTGGAGGAGAATACCGACGCTTGCATTATCCTCGAGATTTCCGACAAATTCGGAGGTTTTTTTTTGCCGCTGGCTCCAGCTGGTATGCAAAGTACGATAACAGCGTTCATAAGAAGATAATGAGGAAAAATTTGCCTAATTTAAAACTGCCCTTCTTCTTCCCCATAGTAAGATATGAAAATTGTTATACAAAAATTTGAAAAACCAACAAAACTGGGGCCTCATTCTTCAATTCGGCATCAAATGACTTTGTGCCCATATTAAGCAACACAAAGAAAGCTACAGTAGAGCTGTAACGCATATTTGAACGTGGTCCCTATTGCTCATTGAAGGGCTAAGATGTGAATAAGAAATTCTTTCGTTCTAAGTCGTGGGTGTGTTAGATGGTGGCCAACATTCTAATAAATATTAGGTTGGTGCGAAAGTTTTGCGCCAATACATTTTAGGACCCAAAATTTCATAGGTATTGAATCAGAATGCCACTACATGTGAACTGTAGAGCACACCTGGCCGCAGCAGCTCAACAATCGTCGGACAACTCCAAGCGCTGGTTTGCAGAAAACTGATGTCAGCTTGTGTCCTCCACGACATGATTGCCTTGCAAGATTGAGTGTGTGCCAGTCTTTTCTGCTGCGTCCACACAGGAGGAACTTTCTCTGCCAACCCATTACTGGAGATGAGAGTTGGAGGCAGTATGTTAACCATACGCAGCAGAAAAGTTGGCTCCCACGTGAAGAAATACCTTCAAAACAGCCGAAAGGAGAACTGCGTAATAGGAGGTTTTGATGTGTTGTTGGTGGGATTCCGATGGAATGCTGTATTGAGAACTGCCGACATCTGTACCGCCGTCACCGTCTCAGTCTACTCTTCTTAAAGGCAGGGGTCCACCTCATTTTCTTAGTTTAGCTAACAGCAGATTCTGCATCTGCTCGACGCGATGGTTCCAACGGTATACAAAAATTGTCTCGGAATGGTCTATAAACCCGTCTTCCAGGACGGGGTCCGTAACAGTTTGCCAACCCGAGTTGACATGTGAAGCCGTTTATCTTATCGATTGGACACGCCAAGACTCGTTGACCGACGCGGCAGCCGTGGCAGGCAGCCAGCACTGCTTGGAGCGATCCGCCTCCGGGCTCCAAATTTTTTATCCAGTTCGAGCCTTTCAAAAATGGGGATTTCGTCGCTTCTGTGCCTGTTGATGTACATCCCAGGGATCAACATGATGAGAAGGTCTAGGATATTATTGGTAAATCCAACAGGCAGAACGAGGTGACCCTCTGCCTTTGAGTACAGAAACTGGTAAAGGCAACTTGCCCGAAGCGTGGAAAAACTGACCATGCTGCTCTATTTCATCACAATGCCCTAACCCACGTGGCGAAGCTTACCCGCCAGAAAATTGCCGAACTAGGCTTCTACCTCACTCTGCTTATTCTTCCGACTTGACATCGTCTGATCACCACTTGTTTGGAGCATTGAAGCATTCACGAGAATAAAAATTCGAGGATCAGACTAAACTGAAAAGTGACATTCCAAATTTCTTCGACTCGTGACAGCCAGAGTTTTTGACTTCTGGATCTGATGCTCTAGTGGAGCGTTGGCCATACCTCGTGGATCATTATGGTAGTTATTTTATTGATTAATACCTGTTAACAATAAAGTTAACTTTCTACGAAAAAAGTATGAAATTTGGTGCAAGACTTTCGGACCAACCTAATACATTGGTTGAGCACTCGGAACGTGTCTGTATACGAGAATATTCTGTTTTTAATCACAGAATAAGATGGGCTACCCACTCAATTTACATTCACAGGGCAGTAGGTAGTTGAGTAAATTATCAGGAAGAAGGGAGATTTTTGTCGATTGGTTGATATTTTCCTGACAAAGAGAGTGCACTGTCGTTGGCGTAGCAGGACTTTGTTTGCTTAACGCTCAATACTATTCTGAAATTCTGCCATCCACAGCTATGTGCACTTCAATATCTGCTATGTATTTCTTCTAGGGAAATTTCCATCAAAGATGCTCAGTATCCAAGTACATACTACGTTATGTATATGCTTCATAAATCTGTATATATAAAAGTGAAAGTTTGTGTGTGTGTGTGTGTGTGTGTGTGTGTGTGTGTGTGTGTGTGTGTGTGTGTGTGTGTGTGTGTGTGTGTGTGTGTGTGTGTGTGTGTGTGTGTGTGTGTGTGTGTGTGTGTGTGTGTGTGTGTGTGTGTGTGTGTGTGTGTGTGTGTGTGTGTGTGTGTGTGTGTGTGTGTGTGTGTGTGTGTGTGTGTGTGTGTGTGTGTGTGTGTGTGTGTGTGTGTGTGTGTGTGTGTGTGTGTGTGTGTGTGTGTGTGTGTGTGTGTGTGTGTGTATGTTCCTTATAGAAATCGCGGAGGATGAACCGATCCGGACCAAATTTTGCATACAAGCCTAGCGGGGGCCGGCGGAGGTTATAGGCTACTTTGCACCTGGGATTATCGATTGGTTTATCGATTATATCGATTTTATCGATTTTTCACTAATTTTGTCCAGGGGTCGATGAGGACATGTCTACTAGGATTCTTTAATATGCTGAACACGATTATGACAACCGTTTTGCATGGCAGTATCGATTTATTGATATTATCGATTTTTTACAACTTTTGCTCGGAGATCGGTGAGGACATGCCGACCGGGGTTTTCGAGTGTACTGAACACAACTATAACAACCGTTTTGCATGGCGGTATCGAATTACTGATTTTATCTATTTCTACAACTTTCGCTCGGAGATCGGTAAGGACTTGCTGACTGGGGTTTTCGAGTGTGCTGAACACAATTATAACAACCACTATGCATGGAAAGTCGAGTTATTGGTTTTATCGGATCTTTAATCAAGCTTTTGACTTTTTCCGCTACTTCTCAGGGACGAGTAAGAGCGCATTTACTGAGGTTCTCAAAGATGCTGATCGCAAATATGGAATGCTTTTTCCATAAAGTTATTATCCCGATAACTTCACTATTTCATTTTTCGCCAATATGTCGGTTAAATGAGGGTCATTCAGGTCCGTCAGCGTGCTGATCACTAGAATGATGAGCATTTTCATTGGATTTACCGGTAGTAGCAAGATTTCCCCATCAGTGTGAAATAGCCGGGGTAGTAGAACACCCGAGCGAAGCCGGGCATACCGTCTAGTCTATTATAAACTGCAGCTATTCATTCTAGAAACCTCTGAGGCTGGTCATACAGTTTGTTCTTTTATTTGTACATGATTAAATCATACTAAAAGATTTGCAAAAACATGAACACAGTGCAAAATTTGGACATGACGAAGTACAGCAATTTTTTTTTCACGATGGCAATGTGAACAATACAGGAAGGATGTTGTTTACAAGCATTCAGTACCTAATTAGCAGCTAAGAAGTCACTATCCTGTTTCTCTTTTGGGAGTTCGCTTCGATCCTATGCAATTCTTCGTTGTTGTTTTTTTTTTCTGACTAAGAACACTGACTGAGCATTCTGAAGCAGAATTTTCCCCAGCTGCTCTATTAGTTAACGTGATTCACAGAAATGTGTCTACAGCCCCTATGAGCATAGAAGTCTGCACGTATGGCACAATGGCTCACCCACTGCATCATCAGAAAAAGGTTAATCCCGACGCAAATATTCTTAGGCACTTCCTGCTCCAACAGGGAAATGTGAACAGCAACTCTCATCGTCGTAGCACTGTGGTTTACCTTCTTCACTGGTGATTAGTGATTTTAGAAGGTCTCTTTTCCTTTTCCCTGAACTCATACAAGCCTTGGAGAGCGCTACTCTCGTCTTCAGTGCGCCGGCTCATTAAAAAATAACACGCCAAAATGTTACATTGGTAGATAAGAACCAGGAAGTTGTTGAAGCTTATGTTAAAGCAAAAGTTTTTGCAGGGTAGTGATAGGAAAGTGGAAAATTGATAAGGATGACTTAGGCACGACACGACGAGCCTTCACAAAAGGTTGCATCAGTGTCTTGTAAATTTGGATATTCTGAAAAGGGAGCAAAGTAAATAGCATGCGCTATTTGGCGACTTACCCAGCGACATCTTCTCTGGTTTGTGTCGTCTCTCATATTTGATTGACTAGTTTTTTGTGCCGTTATTTTGATGACATGACGTTGTGCGTGACAATAGCGATAAAACAAGAGGAGCTAATGGAGAAAACAAGAATTTAAATGGAGAAGTGTAATAGAACAGAATAGAAGAGGTCACCAGCTGCAGGCTAAGAACTCTCCTCTCTCTAGAGACGGGCTTGCAGGGTTTGGCTCGTCCGACCCGATCGTTAGCTGCTTCCAGCAAACTTGCAAGAAGGTAGGATGGCTATTCGAATTAGCCACTGATGATTGGCTTAAGCTCTACGACTCTTTTTTTCTCCATCGTGGTGATGTACAACCTGCTACAATACCCTGTATTTCTAGAAAACAAAAAACACCGGAATCGCTCTAGTTTTGTGAATTTATTAACGTGTAAGACGTCAAGAAGTTTTGTGAAACTGGCTTGAAGGCTTGATTGCCCGTTGTTTTGCATACTTTTCAGTGCAGTTCTCCCTTCGACTGTGTTACTGCTTAGTCATCCTCTCTTGTTTAGATACATTCACAGCGCCTTCCTTCCGTTTCGTCATTACCACAGAGTTCCATTTCATACTCCGCCCCGTGCACTATTCATTTGACTTATTTATTTATTTACTTATTCATTCATTCATTCATTCATTCATTCATTCATTCATTCATTCATTCATTCATTCATTCATTCACGAAATGCACATTTCATATTGATATATCGCTCACTACCCACTTAGTCTAGCGCCTTAAGGAGTGTTTATACTTTTTCGCGACGCGATGGCGTCGCGGCGACGGCCACAACACGCGCGACGCGACGGGTAGCGAAGCTGTCGCGTCGCCCCGTCGCGCCATGCTGAACGTCGCAAATTTACGTACCCACGCAAAATCACATGCACACCCCGACTTAGCGGGGATCATGGGTTTCCACGGACTGTTTTGGACCTGGTGGTACCGTTTCTGGTCTAGAATGTTTAGAGAAAGTTCTCAGCGAATTTCAGTAATGATCTCTGCGGGGCTGCAATTTTGAGCCGGGTTCCTTGCCAAGAATGTTTGTTTCCAAGATATCGAAGAAAGCATTGCGAGTTTTTCTCAATTATTGTATGTTCAGATATTTGTTCTTGCGTTTTAGTTATCAGAATGGTTTTTCTCCTACGCATACATTGTTGTAGTCCGTGCTTCGATACTGTGTTTTTTTTTCACTGTTCAGATGCGTTCTAGTAGTACTACCAGGGTTTTCCTTGTTCAAGGTGTACGTTGTTCCAGTGCCTCGATTTGATGTTATTGGTCCTGTGCTGGTCGAATGTGGAGCGCAGGACTATCCTACATTTACCTATAAATCAATAGCGCACTGATCGAACACGGTTCTGAAGCACCTGTACAACGATTTCTACATGAAAGGGAAACGATTCCGATAACTCAAATTCAGAACAAAATCTCTAGATCAATATATAGTAACATGTATACCCACACTGTGTTCTTCTACAGCTCGGCTGGCAAGTTGTAAGTAGTAACCGCTCATAAACAGGAGACAACATCAGAAACGTGAAAAGCTCACAAAGTTACTACATAAAAAGCATACGACGCGTCTAGGTTCGTTCACATTCACATCTCCAACTGAATTCGTCTTATTCTGTAGAGTTTTGGGTCAAAACCACTCGAAAAACTATGGAACAGTGGTTAACTCTAGTCCGCAACATCAGCGAAACCATCGCGTCGCGTCTGCTAGCAGGCGCGACGCGAATTCGTCCCATCGCGTCGTTTTTCAAGAAAAAAGTATAAACAGGGCGCGATGTCGCCCCGCGACGTCGCGTCGCGATGGAAATCGCCAACTACCACATCGCGACCATTGTTTGTGCATGCATCCACTCGGGACCCATCGCATTTGAATAGTTTGCTGGGACGCGACGGTCGGGTCGCGCCGAAGTATAAACACTCCTTTATTGACTTCATGGCATTCTCCCCAACCCAAACCATTTGGGAATAACGTTTTATATGGCAAAAGATAATGTTTCCTCTACAGGATATCCGTGAAATGCCTGAGAAAAAAATCACGATTTGCTTTCCAAATTACTCAAGGCTATCACTTGAAGCAAGTGACTCTCTTCAAATATTCCAGTAAGCCTTCTTTTTCGGCGATGAGACGAGTTCTGCTGTGTTCTAACCTACATTCCTCATTGATTTAGCATAGGAGATGTCGAGAAGCAAAAACACCTTAAGGGCAGAGTCTTAGAGATTGTTTTCGAGATTCTTATGTAGACAGAATTTGTGTGAGCTGGTGAGACCATTGGTTGGCTTATTTCTCAGAACCGGCAATGAGCTGAGACTCTGCCTTCGAACCCATAACATACACTCATGCCCAAACAAACTTTCGGAACTTCCGCGGAGCTTGCCGATTTTCGGAACTTCCGCGGAGCCTGATTTACTACTAGAGCTCGATTTTCGGAACCTCCGCGGAAATATGACGTCACTCGTCGATTTTTTCGGAAGTTCCGCGCAGGTTCCGCGCAAGTTCCGAATGGAGACGCAGAGAAAAAAGTAGCTTCGGAACTTCCGCGGAGCCTGGCGTTTTTCGGAACTTCCGCAGAGCTTCGAGAGAGATAGAATGATCCAAGAAACTAACAGATCAAATGACATGTTTTCGTCCAATTTTTATAGTGATATGTTCTTGATTAACTTCGGCTAACCAAATAAGAAGCCGTGTAGAATACAAAAATTTTTACGCTATTTTTTCCTCGAAATTCACTTCGGGATGCCCCAATAATGACATCTTTAATGTCGAATTTCGGGTAAAACTCGTGTCAAATAAATGTACGCCTGGGATTATTCCCATAAATACGAAAATTTGACAGATTTTTACCAAAGAGGAATTTTTCCATGTTATCATTGATTTTGAAACCTGACGCGGATACGTAGCACAGTCAGAGGGCAGACCTGCTTGAAGCTCATATTCAGAAAACATAGTTACTACATGCGCAATTAGTGTTAGGTGGTGGAACGATTTGTGGTGGGATTCATGGTCCCACTATTTTTGGCATCGGGACGCCTGGAGGTGTTCATCACTCCATGTTGGCCCATTTTACCTTATTACTCGAATTATGATTCACTCTATAATGCACGAATTACGTCACTCCTGTTCGATTTCGGAACTTCCGCGGAGCTAGTTCGGAACTTCCGCGGAGCCAGTTCGGAACTTCCGCGGAGCTTATTCGGAACTTCCGTCGGGTCACCCGCGCAAGTTCCGAACAAGCTCCGCGGAAGTTCCGAAAGTTTGTCTGGGTGAGTGAAAGGATTGAATGAATGGATGGTGCCAAGGTAAAATTTAGTTGAATACCTGTTGGCATCAGCAAAAAATGCGTGGTGTCCGGTGGCATGCAAGTGAGATCTCTGCTCTGAGCATCCCCTTCGGTAGATGAACTGCGTGGAAAAAGCAACGGAACAATTTACTTATTGATTCAATTTATCAAATTCCTCTGACGATGTTTTAATCCGCAGAACCATTGGATTAGAGGCGGAGTCACCCCAGAAATTGTTTTTGGTACTTGTATAGAAATCAGATCTACGTGAGCTGTTATGAACAGTGATCGGCATGAAATTCCATAGAACCGTCGATAACCCTGTCTTCAAGGGATTTCTTTGCAAGAGTAGTCGGAACTTTCACTGTGGATACCAGTTGTGTGCCAAGTTTTTCTCGCACTATATGTCCTATTCTGGCGCCTCTGTAGAATCTACAGCCGAATACAAGGCGCACAGCGTCGCTCTTTCTTATTAGGCTCGCACGAGGATTGGCTGATTAGGATCGAGGAGAACGGCTTTACACTCAGTTTGAGGATTTTTATGTAAATCACTTTAATCAACAGACGAATTTTGGATTCTGCAATAATCAGTACAGCACGACAACAAAGTTTTTGCCTTCGCTTCGACGAATTTTATTGGTCGTTAAAACATTGAGTTTTGCCATATTTCTGCATCATATGACAGCATGCGGCTATAGGATCCTGTGCCAAATTTGGAGTGTTCGAGTGTGAGATTGATGAATGATGCAAGGTTTCGAAGATTGCCTGCGTTAACTTTTTTTACATAATTATTGGTACAGATAATGGTTTGGTTCCGAAGCTTCCTCACTTGGAAAGTCAAATCTCAAGATTTTTGATATTCAAAATAGCAAAGGGAATTTATTGCTCACATTTCATTAAATGAAATATCTTTTTGATGCATTACGAAATTTTTTTGTAGTTTTATAACAGTATTCTTGAAATTTTTTGTAATGAAGTGAAAATATGTTGACTTTCATTTTCTGTCATAGGGAGAGCACAGAATCGAAAAATTACCCAATGACATTTCTAGCAGCTGGGGTTGCAGAAGAAAAGCATGTTAACACTAGCTGCGTGCGTTGGAAAATTATTCATACGAATTTTCCTTCCGAGAAGGCCAGTGGCTTCCATGCACATCATAACAGCTCGCATGCGTCTGACGTACGCACGCCCAATGTATTAATTCCTCTTTTCAAAACTTTGTCCCCCAGCACACAGTGTTTAATCACTGTAGGACTTTTTATGGAACTCAGTACATATTTTGTCGAACGGTGGCGAATACGGGGTCTCACGAAAGAATCATGCATTTCGCTGGATCAGATTTTTCCATCAAACAATATTTCGAACAACTACTTTGCTGTTGAAGACTATTTTCAAAATGTCCTCTATGAAAACGTCCGCCTGTACATCTCGAATGCATGTCGCCGATGTCATTTTGAATAGACAACCCATGAACACCCCACGATGAGCATTCAGCATTTGATAATACGCAAAAAGAAAAATTTTCGTCGAAAACAGATTTTGGACTAGAACCACCAAATTCGAAAGAATAATGGATTTTCGAAAGACGGAATGCGAAACAAGCAGCTCTCGGAGACAAGATGACGAAGCAGGTGAGGAACCGGTATTGGGGGCCGCGGTTGCAAAATTTGCGGAAAATGGAAAGTTGAATCTCGAAAATCGGGGATTGTGGTGCTAGGATCATGTATATGAACGCTGAGACTTTGATCAACATTCCTTATGCTGCGAAGCGTTTATAGTATAGAGTTCGAAAGTACTATGTGCAGTATCACTCACATCTGTGATGTTCCTGAAGGTTTTCGATGAGTTATTTTTTTATAAACTCTTCTTTATGCAAAATTCTCAGAACGGAGAAATCTTGCGAAACTTGAACATTTGTTGGCCTCCATTCTCGCCTCATGGATGCACAATGAACCATCACCGAGCCTCTTTCCCATTGCTTCCAAATGGTTTTGTGTTCCTCGTTTTCTGTATTGCTTCCTTAGCCCTGTGCTTATTTGGCACATCATACCTCCAACAATGCAGACCTAGATCTCTTGTTACTGTTCCTTTGTTGCTTTCTCGGTTTGTTTACTAAAGGGCCTATTCACCCTCCCATCATTCCTGTGTTTCTTTTCCAAATACCTTTTTTCTGGCTTTTGTGTCTGAACAAATCCTGTTGCGCCAGCAGAAGGCGCCGCAAACTTTCTTAACTTTCGGTGTTTTGTTGCTCAACAAATGTTTCTAAAAACGTATTGAATGACCTAGAATATCTGTTTTTATTTTATATATCCCTGAGAAGTTCCGTAAAACTCTTGCGACGTCCTGTGTCAGAGCGCAAAATTCTTTCGAGATCTTCGCAGAACGAGCGAGTTAAGGAATGAAGGGAAATATAACACAGTAACTAACGTTGCTCACCTGCTGCTAGCCGACTCATTGCTGGCCAGGGATTCCTGTCAAGTTCTCCTTTAAGGCCATAGAGGGTTTGTAGTCGTGATCCTTGTTTTCGGTTCCTCAGTACACAGATCGGCGATTATCGCATGATTATTCCCGATTAAGAGCTAATAGATATGAAGCAAATGCATAAAACCTATAACACTGCTCCCTCACACATTTTTCAGTGACCATATCCTTAAAGCAGGATTTTAAACCATGATCTGCAGAAATGAGAGCCGCATTAATTACGCACCAACTTAATATTTTCCTGTGATGAAATGTTAGAACACTGTAAGCGACGACGAATTCCACAAGTCAAGCTGCTGTACTGCTCGCAAAGCACAGCACTTCCGAACGCTGAAGATCAAGCTCGGCAATACGTGTTTTGGTACATATCGCAATGTCAGCAATGTCTCTGTCGCCATTGTTGTCGGCCCTCGATACAAATAAAGACCAGTGTAGCCTCGCCATAGCGACTGGAAGTTCGATGAGAATGGCAGCAGCCTTAGAAAAATCATTCAATTTCGGAAGATCGACGTTAGGCAACGGAGGCATCGATGGACATACTGTCTTATTTACGAGATAAGAACTCAATACTGTGGTCTATCACCACTCTTTTCTTACTATCTCGAAAATTCACGGAGAATTACTGCTTGAATCTCCTGTTATCCCGCTTGGGTTCTTTTTGCTCGATCATCCGTGACTTGATCTTAAGGGTAAGCGATCACTGGCTCTGGAAAACATAGCGTAGTTGCAAACAAAAATAACGCTGGGGTCTATTCCTATGTACGTACATATGAAAAAAAAGTGGGAAAAAACTCTACCATTTCTAGAAGGTGGAATTGATCTGAAGCGCTAGGCTGTTTGACTTAGCTATCGATTAGGAGGATCTCTGATTAATGTACGCTACGAACACAGCCCGAACAGCGTAATACGACGAATAGAAACCGTAGCGGCATTTCCTTCCAGTTGCTGCCATCGTGCTCTCAATTGCTGCTCTAGCTTTCGTGCTTTTGACGGTAGTAGTTGGAGGATGGCAGCAATTGAGGGGAAAATGGTAACAATTGGGAGGAGGTGCTGCTAGAGTTATCACGAGACATTTTATGTTGATCGGACTAACGTTTCTAGCGCGCATTTGTCAGAGATGCTACTTCACCCACATTTCTTTTGACTCTGGGAAGCTTGTCCTATTTTATTTGTTGTGGTCCCACGTGTTGTCGTAAACTGCTCGTTTCGTCGCGAATTTGTAACAAAGCCTTTCAGCATTTGTGTGCTAGCATGGGTGATGCCAAAGCCGCTGGGATACCGCTCCTCCATTTTGACCGTTCGAATGATGTAGCACGCAAGAGCAGTACCCACGTAACGTCCAAGAGCAGAGGCGGTTGCTTTCAAAGTCTTTTACCTGATCACCCGAGTGGGTGTTCCTCGATGTTTTGCTCAGTTCCGTAGCTCGCTAGTGAAAACAACAATTCAGATTCCTCCTCCTCGTCGTCCATATCGATCGCGGTTGAAGATCCCAACCTGGACATCGAGAATCTTAGATCAATCGCTCAGCAGGTTAGCAATTCAGTTACTCTGCAGTCCAGCGGATTGTTCCTTGACTAGACGCTAATCTTAGCACGCACGAGATGGGAACGTGAAGGAGTTGGAGGAGTTGTTGAACAAGCACGCGCAGCTGGTCGACAAACCTGACATGGACGGGGTGAGTGAGATTTGCTCCTCTATAAGTTGTCGTATGCATCGGCTTTCAGCCTAGAAATGAGCAATGCTGACTGACGATTTCTTTCCCACGAAACAATTTTCAGTGTAAAACCCGTGAGAAATCATCGGAAGTACTTAATTTAAAGCTATTTCCACATGCTTTGCTGGTCAATTCTCGTGCCTCACCCATCCATGCCATATTCCAGAAAATAGGAGTTTCCAAAGACACTTCTTGAACCTTGTACGGCAACTTTTTAATTCTACAGGGTGGGTCAAAATTACGGTAACAACGCTTGTTCCCCGTCTGAAGAAAGTCCTGTTTTCCTTGAAGTTAGACCCATTTGGGATGTCCTTTCGCGAGTTCTACCGGAACAGTGCTCTGGCCCATATGTCATGTTTGATTCAAAGAGGAAGAGAACTTTTCAGGACTCAGCCGAAAATACAAATATTTTAGGTCGTAGTGGGCTGACCAGCCATTTGCTTTGGTCTCATTCAGTGGACTTAATTGGCTTTGTGATTTGCGAGGCCAGAACTTGCTCATAACTTATTCGGAATTCGGCTCAGATGAGCAAGCACTGTAAAAAAAATGCTGGTTGACCTGAACCCTAACCATATGCGACTCAGCAGCTTGGGGCTGGTATCGTAGCTGATAGAGGATATCCCGGGATGGAGGGTTGCCTTATGTTAAATACGACCTAGTACACATAAATCCTGCGACTACGTTTGAAATTACACATAGGTGCTTTTTCCGCGTCTATTTTTCTGTGCTACCGTATTCATGGCCCACTCTGTAGGTGTTATGTTTGGAATTCATACTTTAGTAGTAAAATGAGAGCCATGAAGCAAATTAAAGCAGTATTCACTGGATTGCTGTTCTATCGAGTCCTGGGTCAGTAGTAACCTTCCGTTCGATGACTCGCTGCTGAAATGAGGGTTGACGAGTTTTCCGGAACGGGATTTACATGAACATCGATTTCACCACAGGAACTTTGTAGATTTCTGAATTTCTAGACATTTCTTCTTTTTTCACCACCGTACATAGGCTTTGTGCTTTTACGGCCAGTAGCCAAGGCAGAGATTATATCTCGGAAATCCGCTGTGTACCTAAAGAAAGGCGTACTCGTTTCCAGCTGACAGCTCTCCACTACGCGGCTAAATATGGCAATGTTGAAGTTGCGGAACTTTTGCTGAATAGAGGTGCCACACTGGAATATTACACCAACAAAGATTGCTACACTCCGCTCCACATGGTGGCCAAGTACGGACGGGTAGGAGCGCAGCAACACAGTAATAGAGGTAAGACGACTCGTGGCAGATACAGAGGTGACGATCCCTTGTATGGATACAGGCTATGCGCTTCAGAGTCCGTGGTGTCATTCATCGACGCATCCGCACACCGAACGCAGTCGTTACCGGGAACGGAGCGCACTCCCACTGCCAGCGACCCAACGACAGCGCTGGTAGTTCTTTTTGTGAAAAGAGGAGCGTGAGTAAATACTGCTTCAACTCATTGGCTTACTCAGAAGATTTACGACGGAAATCACAGGGATGTTAACGTCAAGGACCGATACCAAATGACGCCACTGGACCATGCCACGCTGAAGGACAATGAGACAGCAGTCCGCGCCCTTATCAAGAATGGGGCGAATCCGAACGTAAGTGTATTGGAATGAACGCTCTCAACCAAGCTTTAGCTACAGCAAAAAGTGTTCGGAATACTGGGAATATGAAGATGAAATCTTCAAGCTTCCAATGCTTGCTCTTAAAGCAGGTGGTACCTAGTACCGTGAAGGACATGGTGCGAACTAACGGAATTCCTACTTCTGACATCCGGAACTTCCTATATTCCTGTATTTTTCGTGCTTCCGACTTCCGACTTGTAACTTCCGAAAAGTGCAAAAAAAAGCCGAAACTTTTCGGAAGTTTCAAACAGCGAACAAGTTGCATTTTTGTTGGCGGCATTGGTGGATTCAGTGGTGGGGGAGGGGAAGTAGGGAAGGGCAGGCTAAAGTGCTTGAAAGCTTTGTAGTAGTTTATACTCAATTCCGTTATTTCATCATTATTTTTTTACAAATTTACGCTTAACCATTCAATGTTAGAATTGAGGTTGATTTCGAGTGTTAAAATCAACATTTCATCAACTTTAAAATTTGTCTTTAAAATATCATGCATACGATTTTTTAAAATGGCGGAAACTCCGTTTTTCTCGCACGTCCCCCTACCTGGGTGCTCACTTCTGCATCCGCCACCTGCTGCCACCAGTTTTTGCGCAATTTTTGAACAGGATGCCTGTGTTGTGTGCACTACATAGTAGTCGTAGAACGGAAGTGATGGGAGGAGGAACTTGGGTACCCGCAGCCGCTGGCGACTGTCAATTACTACCTTTACTTTTTTTTTACCAAGTTCTTCTTTACTTTACTAACTGATGCTTTCTTAAGTGCCCATCTTTCTGTTTTTTACAAGTGTTGTTCTCATATATCGTTGTCGAAGTGGAAGTTATCATGAGTTTTCGATGAAGCGTATTAGAGTTATACAGGATGAATATGGGATAGGAAATTAATTTCTCGCTTTTGGTTCCGGGGCTCAACTAGACCAGTAGTGAGACTTCCTTGATGCCCCTCATACTTGGCGCCACGTAAACCCAACGTAACAACAATCCCTGATAGCGGCTTTCACAATGGCTTCCTGGAGATTTCGGAAATACGTAGATGCGTACATGGTGCTGGGTGTTGTGAGCTTTGGTTTCAGTGCTTGTGCTGTTCTGAAAAGGTGAAGATGTCATCGTAACGAATTCAACTGATAGTGTCAGAATATGAGCTATGTGTAGGAGATGTCCTTTCAAGCCTCGGGGAACTTACTGAGGGAATTTGTGAGAAGTTGGAAATTGGCTATCCTCGTTCAGCTTCAATAACAACCTAACAATTAACTTGATAACATAGGGTATAATCGAAACTGATCAGCTTTCAGTTTTTAGCTTTTCAAATTGCACTCCCACCATAATATAAATTATAATACTTCACGAAGGGAATAGAAAATTACATAAGATGGTTTGCCAAATCCAATCCTTAGGACGAGGGACAGATACAAAAATGATGGAGCAATACTCTTACCAGGTAAAATTGTCCTGAGAAACGGGGTTAATCCTTTTCGATAAGTCCTGTTTTGTATGAGGGAAAGCTATGGAACGGATGTGGAACGCATTGTAGCAAAAATGTGGCATGACTGTGAGCCTATTAGAATGAAAAAGGAATAAAGCCATGCAAGCGAAGCGAGCATCAGGAAAAGACTGGAAGTCCGGTGTCAGACGGCCAGACTGGTGATGTAATGTAGCGGGTACTAGACCGTAAACTCTATCGAGAGAATTTTACTCTCCAACTCATGGCTTTTTAGTATCTAGCTGGAGTCCACGGTACACCATTACTGGGCTTATTTTTTACTTGTTAGGGTCTTAACTAGATGCAAAATTGCTCAATTCTCAATATTATCAGATAGAGCGTTCCCAATGAACGCGAATAAGTTCAACACCACAAGAGCTACACCACTTCCGAGTTCCGACTTCCGAAATTTTAAATCTGACTTCCGCGCACCCCTGGTGCAAACATATTACACATATTGATAACAACGGTGTGACATTCGTGCTCATTTCACGAGAATCTCGCAACATCTATGCCTGACCAAATGATCTTTTTTGTGGGAAAGTTAGTGAGCTGAACTATCACCCACCTGTGCACGAGATTATTGGAATTTTACGCAGCAATAGGAACTTCATGAGCACTGCAACAGGAACTTCACTCATGAGATGTATTGGCGACATTGTCCCCTAACTTGCCAACTGAAAGTTCGTAACACTTCCTTCATCGAAGAATAGATCGTTTTGCAACATTGCTCAAGACCCATCAAAAAATTATTTGAGCAAACATACTGACTACTCTTTATAGGAAATGGATGAAAAAGAGAGTACCCCTCTGCTAAAGGCGTGCGTTTGCGGTTCTTATAACCTAGTCCGCTACCTGCTGTCAGCTGGAGCTGACTGCAATGTAGCAGACAAGTGGCACAACTCCGTCTATCACATGGCTGCACGACATGGCAGAAACGACGTCCTGCAGCTGCTCGTTGATCATGGTAGACTTGTAAGCTCTTTCTTGCCTATGCGTCGTTCAAGAAAGCTTCGTATTTTTTTCAGCAGGCAAACATGCGGTGGAGCTGTTGTGGACGATGAATAACGAGGGAAAAACCCCGCTAGAACTAGCGGTCAATGGCAATCATGCAAGTACAGTAAACATCATACTCTCGATGAAGCCTCCTGGAAGCGATTCGGCGATGTTCCAGTGAGCTGTGAATTTCGTTGCAGCTCCGCTCCCCATACGAACCATGACTTTTTGTTTTACAGAATGGATAAGTGGCTTCTTCATATGGCAGCGGAAAAAGGTTTCCTAGAAGTTGTCAAGATACTCATTCAGGTACGCGGGCATCATATGTGTTGAATGCGGGCAGAATCTCATTATTTCACTGTTTCAGAACGGCTACAATGTTCGTTTGCGAAATGCTGATAAGAAGCTCCCACTACACGCTGCTGCAATGTCGAAAAGGCAGGATGTCGTGAGATATCTGCTGGAGCTTGCAGTTAGCTTCCTAATTCGTTGATTATTTTATGAATAGATATAATAATTGTTACTCCAGTACAGGTCAATAAGCTCAGTGGGTAGGAGTTGTGCGGAACGTACCTGATGGAAGACCCTTTGACAAATAACAGCCACGTAACCTACCCATGACTGCCATTACATCCAGGCTCTTTTCAATAAATAAGGAATATCTTAATTCCCTTAGGACGAGTTGCATCGCACGCTGATCACAGATATGACATCCATTTAGCACTGCAGTGTATTTTCACAGGGTCTCTGGAAAAACTGCAGATAATGTGGACGCATTTTTTCTAGGAATCTCTCAAGACTTTACGAGGACCGTCACCCCCATAATATCAGTCTGGCGGCCAGACTGATATATGTATAACATTCAAATTGCACCGTGACGCCCTTTTTGAGCGGCGATACTCTACAACTCAATAGTGAGGAATAGTTTGACTAGTATGATACCACTTGTACGTATAGTGATCCATATCGAAGAATGGATATCATGACGACGGCCAACGAGCCAGGTGAAGTGAAATTGAAATGAAAATGAAACTAAAAATCTGAAATCAAGTGAATATCTTGAAGAGATTGGTTAAGTTCTAGGAGAGGGAACTAGTCACCGTTTCTGCGGCGCATACCACGAATGGCTTCAGTATGTATCAGTATTTCATACCACGAATGGCTTCAGTATGCGAAAGTAGATGCACATTCGTGAACAGCGTACCAAATATATACAGTATATGTCAGAACTTTACGCCCACCTTAGAAAAGCAATATTTGGGAGAGGCAGCGAAGTTTCTCCAAAAAGTGGTGTTTATCATCCCCCGGAAACCTCCACAAGGCGTTCTCCGAGCGATCCTCTGATTTTTTTTTGTCAGTTTTTAGGTTCCGCCGTAATTCCTTTCAAAATACTTCGGAATCCTAGGAAGTTTTTATAATCGCCTAAAACCAGCTGAGTCGATGTTCGTGAGAGTTTCTCAAATAGCTGAAAAAGGCAGTCAGTACAACGGTTGGAAAATCGTCGATCTATTTAAGAAAAAACGAATTTTCAGGGTGGGCGTAAAGATCCGATGCACATTAAATTAGATTGAAGTGAAAGTAACGAAAAAATTGAAATAGAACTTTACTAGATGCTTTTGTTTTGGAAGATGGCTAGTTGTTTTGCTCCAATGAAGCACTGCCATCTTTGCAGCCGGACTGTATCGACGACATGGACGGGTACGGCATGTCGGCGTTTCTTTATGCAGTATCGATGGATGCGCTTGACACGGTCAAAGTGGGAAGCGTTTTTTTTTCATTTTTTCTATATGTCTAGAGGCAGTTGGCATCTCTACAACAGTAGCTGTAATCTTAGATGTTGGTTGAAAACAACACCGACATTCTCGCCACTGACTTTGACGGACGGACTGCGGTGTACATAGGAGCGAAGTACAACGCCATCAACGTTCTGATGGTAGGTGCTCATTGAGAGTCCACATTTCTCTGTTACACTGAGCCTCAACCAAAACCTATCGCAACCTCTCGCTCCTTCTTCCAGCTTTATCCAAAAGATTGAAAAAAGTCTACCCTGTACAGCAGAAAGAAATGCTTGAGTTTATCATTTTGATCGTACCTATTTTCGCAATGCTCCCGCTCTCGCTTAATCATTATCTCTAGCGGGCAGTGCTGGTATTCATGAACGCACGGAAACGGGAAAGGGCGTGAAGGGTACCCGCTGCAGCTGGTTCCCGTCGGGAACCTTCCTAGTCACCCGTACGGGTAAGATTTGTATTCATGAACGACCAGGAAGCGGGAAGACCGGGAAGCATCGAATAGATTCGTAAACACGGCCGAGTTTTCAGGATGTAAAGCGGGAAACGAAAGTTTTGGAATATATTTTGTGAGGAATTTATAGCAAAACGTTGTTTTCCTCTTTTTCCTTCCTAGAAGCGGGTCTCCATGTGGGTCTCTTACCATTATAGTGAAACATGAGGAATCTCTACCTCGCGGATTGGCGCTGCATATTCCACATGAGAGGCCTCAAAAATTTTTTTGCCGAAACTTTATATAGAGGGGTTATTTAAGGTGCTAAACACTAATATCGTATCCATTTTGTACCGTTATCTCATTTTGATAGGGCTACGATGGGTATGTGATAGTCAATTCAGGAAAAAATTGATTTTGCAGAGAAAACGAAGGTGGCATGCACAACAATGGGGAAAGTCGTGGTCAGCGCCTAAAACGACTGCGACTTGAACCTAACCGACCAGATGTCTTTTTATTCTGTTACACCCACACTTTTAAGTAGCCTGGGCCCCAAATTGCTGGGGATAAGAGCCAGCGAGCACCCATTCAAGCTTACGCCTGGGGTTCGTACCAGATCAAAGAGTCGCCTTAGCGACCGCCCCAGAATGGGATTCCAGTTGCGTTCTTGGATCGTGATTATCTCAAAGGTCTGTCCCCCCGCAGTTAGCAGCCCTCATTCAGTAGCACTTGGTACTTCGGATAAATGAACGACTACGGCTGACCTCTCCACAAGTATGCTCTCTGTTAGCCTTCTTTCATCTGCAGCAACTGAGTTCCAACATGGGAATGAAGCTCAGACTAATTCCTCTGCGTATTCGCTGGACTCAGGGCGCAGCACTAGGTGGTCAGTGTCGGTTGGGGAGTACTAAGTCCAGTCGGATTCCGAAATGGGCTACTAAGTACCTACACACTAGGGTTCTTTCAGGAAAAGCAGATAGCACTAAAAAAGTGACTTAAATAAGCGTTAGTGAGACGACGAATGATGTTTCAGCAAGAAATGCGTACCATTTAGCGAAGACAGCCTAAATCATCTCAAATTCAAGCTAAAATCCTCGAAAAACCGATCTCAGTACGGAACTGTTTGATGCCGCTAGAACTCGTTGAAACTTGTTATAGGACCTGTCAGATACAAGAAATTGTCATTGGAGCGTGGTTTTTTCTCTCAAACCCGGAACTTTCCCAGGAAATTTCTCTCGTTTGAGGAAGTGTTCCGATACGCTGTCAACTCCAAGAAATGCGCCTAGGTGGTACCAACTCTCCCCCAAAGTGGCATCTTTCGTTTTTGAGAAACCGTCTTCGTTTTTGAAAAAAACCGTCATTAATGGTCAAAAAATGGTCAAAAACCACTTTTTGACCATTAATGACGGTTTTTCTCAAAAACGAAGACGGTTTCTCAAAAACGAACGGTGCCACTTTGGGGGGATACTCGTTGGTATAGTGCGCATCTACAGTCAAAATTCCAACATGATACGTCTCCTACAGGTTGAGCAACACCTGATTATCACTGGAGCGCACCAGAGTGCAGGGTAGGGATGGAGTAAATGGTTGAACAACGGTGGTCTTCAGCCACGAGTTTGATGATCCTCCAGAAGTGCCTCTCTGAAATCTGCTTGTCTCTAACATCAGTAGACGGTTAGCGGTTGGCTACGCCCCGGACACTGGTGCTAAGCCCCCTGAATCTGCAGGACGCTACTAAGTCCTGGTGGTCAATGACCACCTGGTGCTGCGCCCTGGCTGGACTTGTGTTTTAGTTATGCCATTTCGGGCTCACGCAACCCATTTGTTGTTCTAGCTTTACTAGTTTTATTCTACAGTTTTATCGCTTACACTTGCCGAGTCTTATGACTTTTGCCTTTGTATGGCACGCCTGTACGGTGTCAATAAACAAATAAACAAATAACAACCCCTCTACGCGAAATTTGAGACGATTTCACGCAGTAATGTATCTACAGTAGCCCTGCCCTAGCCCTATAAAATGTGTTTACGGTACAAAATGGATAAGATATTCGTGTTCAGCACCTCAAACACCCCCCCCCCCGCCCCTCCCAATTTTTAGCAAATTTTTTTCGGAGATTTCGAGGTATTCTGAAATAGTGCTTTTTTTCGGATAGATGCCATTTTTTGGGTGATCACTGGTAGTGAGCAATCAAATAACACACATATCTGAAAATAAAAAAGATATTGTTTGGGTAGTGAAAACAAATAAGTACGGAGTGAACATAGCATTCAATTAACTAATTGTAAGTGGAAAGCAACATAAAACTTATCTGAATCTTGAGAACGCATTACTACACTAGCGGCCGCGTAATCTCAAAAATTTGCGCGATTTCGCGAGAAATCGCATACTTTGCGAGATTTCCCCATAACTTGGCTAAAAATTGCCTTTTTTGAAAACCAAACATACCACGGTGTTGTGCGTGTCGTCCTTTACTTATCTGCGGTGTCGGCTCCAGAAATGGGTCACTCGTTAACTTGCAGGCTTCGTGGCCCCTTTTTTCCGTGTGTTTTCCCTGTGGCACTCTACCACATGACCAATTATGACCAATTAACGCTTGATTTTCTAGTTAGAAACTAACGTTTCATGGAGAAGTCTTCCCCAAAAGATATTATTCGAGTCTTACAGGTGAGTTCACAAGCATCATTTTGATATCTCACTCGGTTTCAAAATTTCAAAAAAAAATTTCATGCGACATTGGCTACGAATTGCAAATTTTTTCGTGATTATCAATACAATTGAAGTGATTTCTTTATGGTAAGACAAGAAATCACTTCAATTATATTGACAGTCATATCCTGAGTTCCTTTCACCTAAGCAGTGTGACCTGCAAAAAAAATGTACTTGAACTGAATTCATTCCATAAATTGAAAAAAAATAGCCGATGTTCAAGAACATTTTCCTCGCAAGTGCTTAGGTGAAAGGAACTCAGAATATGAATATGGATATTACTTAAGTGATTTATTGTCTTACCATAAGGGAATCACGGAAATATTTACAATTCGTAGCCAATCGCCACATGAATTTTTTTTGAAATTTTGAAACCGAGTGAGATATCAAAATGATGCTTGTGAACTCACCTGTACGACTCGAATAATATCTGTTGGTGAAGACTTCCCCAGGAAAAGTTAGTTTCTAACTAGAAAATCAAGCGTTAATTGGTCATAATTGGTCATGTGGTAGAGTGCCACAGGGGAAACACGCGGAAAAAAGGGGCCACACAGCCTGCAAGTTAACGAGTGACCCATTTCTGGAGCCGATACCGCAGATAAGTAAAGGACGACACGCACAACACCGTGGTATGTTTGGTTTTCAAAAAAGGCAATTTTTAGCCAAGTTATAGGGAAATCTCGCAAAGTATGCGATTTCTCGCGAAATCGCGCAAATTTTTGAGATTACGCGGCCGGTAGTGTACGTCAAGATTCGTCAACGAAACGCAATAATATTGAAAAATGTCACAGAAATCCATCAACGGGTAGAACTTCCCGAGGCCTAAATGGTCGGGTAAGCGGGAACCTTCCCGTCCACCCGCCGGGTAGGCCGGGAAGATACCGGCCGTTTTCATGAATACAAATTTTCTACCCGCGAATCTCATCCACCCGGCGGGTGGGTTAAAATCTTCCCGCCGACGTTCATGAATACCGCTACAGATCGTTGAGAGACATCCTAGAGGAAAGTAGCGATAACTGCATACTAACATAAGCTACATTTATAGTACGTCGAAGTCCGGTCATATAACGAATGATACGCATCGATCGTCGGATAACGAAGATCAGTGCACATCTTTTGTAATCCGACCGGATCGGACTCCGACATACTATAAATGTAGCTATGCACGGGCTGGAGATCAGAATGAAGGGTGCGGGTAAGTGTTACGGAAATCGGCACGGTTCATTCTACAGAATCATGCGTATTGAAAGCCGAATCCTACCAGTCGTTTCAGTATCTTCTGGAAATATATCGCGCGCGAGAAGCCGAAGAAGGTGCTTCCTATGCGGATATGGTGGATCAGGAGGACTACAACCAGGACACCCCCATGCATCTGGTGTGCCACAACGGGTATATGGAGGCTGTTACTGTAAGTATAATAATGTTTCTGGAAATCCTGAAGTACAATACATTGGCGGACATCCTACCGTGGTGAGCTGGTGCATGTTGCTCAGGTTTTTTAGCTCCTGCACGAATACGGAGCTCGCCTTGACATTCTGGATGAAGACGAGCGAATTTCATTGCACCGCGCCGCCTCTGAAGGGCAGTTAGCTGTTGGTAAGTAATTATGTAGTTGTTGATGATTTTGGAGTTAGTGGTATCGCTAAGTCAGCGCAAAGGAAATGAGGTGCCTCCAAAAAAGTGAATATACATAGAATAATCTTCAGCAGTAACTTTTTTTTGTGGCTTCTAACACAGCAGTTGTTTAATTGTCTGGCTTACTTCAGTGCGACAACTAGTGGAATGGGATAAGCGACTTATGGTGCACAAGGACGAGCACGGCAACACTCCACTGCATCTCGCGGCTGAGAACGGTGAGGGTTTATGTTGTGGACGAATATTAGTTAGGTACAGCAAACTCTAACTGTGCACACCTGAATGCCACGGGACAACACGGGATCGAGCGAGAGTAAGAACGGTGATGTGCGGATGCGGAGACAATGATGGTGCCAAGACCTACTCAGACATTCGCGCAGCTCTATCCTCGTCGAAGGTGAACTGCACAACCCAAATAGTTTGGCTAGAGCTGCGAATCCCTTAGCACCTCGGATTCACTGTTGATTAAAGGCAGAGGGTCACCTTGTTCTGCCTGTTGGATTTACCAACATATCCTAGAGCTTCTCATCATGTTGATCCCTGGGATGTACATCAGCAGGACAGAAGCGACGAAATCCCCATTTTTGAAAGGCTCGAACTGGATAAAAATTTGGAGCCCGGAGGCGGATCGCTCCAAGCTGTGCTGGCTGCCTGCCACGGCTGCCGCGTCGGTCGACGAGTCTTGGCGTGTCCAATCGATAAGATCAACGGCTTCACATGTCAACTCGGGTTGGCAAACTGTTACAGACCCCGTCCTGGAAGACGGGTTTGTAGACCATTCTGAGACAATTTATGTATACCGTTGGAACCATCGCGCCGAGTAGATGCAGAATCTGCCGTTAGCTGAACCACGAAAATGAGGTGGACCCCTGCCTTTAAGTGTGCCCAAGTTTTCCTGTATTTTCCTGTATGGGCAGTTGAATTGTCACTACTAGCGCAAGCGCTGGAGTTTCTCGCGTCTGGACTCCCTTCCTACTCTCCTGCCATAGGACTCCAATTGTCGAATGGGTTGAAAACCGAATGCGAAATCGCAACACATCTCAAATAAGCCTGAGAGGGAGGAGTTGAGGCTGCACGTATGTCTGAGTAAGTGATGCGACGAGGCAAGCGATAAAAGCCTGGCATACTCGAGTCTCCTAAGTATGTACATAAATACCGGACATGAATGGAGATGAAGGGACCAATCGCAACCGGTTATAAACTCAGCAGTCCCATGCAGGTTTTGGCCTCTCAGTTATCCGAGCACGATTAACACAATCGGAAGTACTGGTGTGAAACAGTTGCAAAGCCTATAGGCAGTTTGAGTATCAAATAGGCCACAAGCAGGATAAAAACTTACTTTCCAGAGTAATTTTAGTTCTTGAATGAAGCTCCATTTATGATATGTAGGCTACCATTATTGACGCATCACCTATACTCAGAGAAAAATGGGGTGGTTATTAACATGAAATGATTGCGTAATTTAAACACTTTGCCACAGTACATCCAGGCACTTTTATTTAGTTACCGGACCATTCCTCGGATTTAGGGAAATCTTATATCCTCTCATCCCCGATGAAGACCGCACCAATGAAGTATCGTGCAAGAGTAGTATGAAATGTAATGAAATCGGGCTTCTGTGTGTATAACACTACTCGAAGCTTCAAATGCAGAGCCTCGCGGAGCATATAGGAACACTTCAGCTCTTTTACCGATACTGACTAAGTGAATTCTGTGAAATGAAGTCTCCAAAGTATCTGTAATTAACCTTGGGCATTCCTGACGCTTTTAGATAACCTTTGAACGGTCTTTCTTTGAAAAATACCGGAAAGAGAAGACTCTACATCAAGTCAAAGATGACTACTTGCATCGCAGTAGTAGAGCCTTCTCCCGTCTTGTCTGTTGACGACGGGCAAAATTGAGGATAAAATGAATTGAATACATCGGTGTCTTATTTTTACATTGTTCTCAGGATTCTAGGCAGCAGAACGGTCACACCTGTTCTTCCATCTAATTTGGTATAATTTATGTGTCGCAAAAGGCGGTCAATACTTTTGCCGCACCCTGTATAATAATAGAGACGGGTTTCCAGAAATCTCGTGTTTTTTATGGAAATTAAGCTGCTTGCTGAGAGATTTTTTTCTCACAGCATCGGCATCCACTTTATATCCTCACACTACTTTTTTAATGCTGGTGTATACACGTTTCAAGATGTACCTCTCTGATGCTAGTTCTTTTTGGTCAGGTCTTGAGCATAGAACTTTATTTTTGTTTAATTTTTCCAATACACCAAAAAAAGTGGTGCACCACAATGCATCCAGTTAATGCGCGGTAGTAAGTAGTGAGTAGACATACTAGACATGCAGTAAGTGTACGCTATAAGCATGTGGGTAAAAATCAAACCAATTTGGATAACATGTAGATATGTCTGTAGGTATGTTCTACTAATTTAAAGGAAATTCTGAATTGCGTTAGAACAGGAAAATTACATTCACCTGCTAAATAATGTTGACGATCGGGGTCATCATGTCACCCAAACACCTGTGAGAAGTCTCAGCGAATATTTCTTCGAAGTTGATGCGGAATATGAACTGTCAAACGAGATTTCACTGCTAATTGTAGCTTATCTAGGCAGGATTTGTTCTGCTGAAAAGACTCCTTGCGACGTCTTGGATGGTCCCTTGTAATCCTACATACATAAGAGCTACAAGGAGCCGGTTGTTGGTTCGTACATATGTACTGCAGAACCATCGCGGAACAGTATGTGCTAGATGGTGTCAGTGGAGATGTACACCTGCATAAATTTTGAAATTTTTCTTCGGTACTCATTGAGAACCACTTTTCACAGACCCTGTCCCTCTCATCTCATTGTTAGAAATCTCGATCTTTTGGAATTATCCCGCCTGACTGAGTATATCTTGTTGAAGGAGTGGAATTTCTGGTATGATAGACTATCTCGACGTTCAGAACGTGGTCCATTACTTGTCCTCGTGCAGGAGAGCTGGATTTTTTTAAACCAGAAGCCAAAGGTGAGATGCTAAGGTGATGAGTCTGCTGGATTAGCATCCTCATTGCTTTTTATCTACTTGTGGTTTCTCCTTCATCTGGAAAAAGTCACTGACCACTCAAACCGCTTTCGTGTTCATCTTCAGCAGAGTGTAGTTGCAATTGCCTAACTTGGAGGACATGACAAAAGCAGACTCTTAAGGAATGTGACTCTTACAAAGTAATATAACAACCTGGTGCATTGCTAACAGAAGTATCTAAATAGCATACTCTTTGTCGGATCGATTATCGACTTCATGCCAATTCATTTAGAGGATTTCTCATTGAAAGCTCTGGAAAATCTTCGAAATTTAACAACCCTTTTGTGGTCATTACGCAAGCTTTGCAGCTCACCCTCACGGGATATCTTGGTTTCTCCCTGCCCGTCTTAGAGGTTTTACCAGCGTGGAAGATCATCGTAAAGAACTAGACAGCTGATGTTATAGTCATGTCCAAATGACTTATTAGATGTATTTGAATTTGAACACTCGATTTCGAGAAATTCGAAAATTCGGAAGATCGTAGAAGATTGAGCAAACCACCGCTGCAGGAAAGATAAGTTCGTTATATGAGACTTTCTCTTTCTAGACTAGAATGTTCGATTGTTTGAATAAGTTCTTAAATTGCTGAGTTGACCACATTACCCGCTTTTCATTTGGTCCCAGATGAAGTTACGGCATATATTTGCTCTGATAGTGATGTCCAGACTAGAAAGGATATAGGATGTTGCCATCTTTAGCTAACCGCAAAGATTTCTCGTACTGGGGATCCATGAAGCGAGCCGTTACGAATGCGAAGCACTCGATCCGACTCGTTCGAGAGTAATGCAGCCTGCTTTGGCATGCAAATGGCCGCTGCCTTCTGTAAATTCTGGCCGCATTTGGGTCAGCCATCTGTTATACGGCGGCGACGGACCACCTGCTCCATGCGCACAAGTGTTGTATTCGTAATTAATTGACAGTCAGTTTTCCCGAAATCCAGGATGGGTCCAACAGATCTTTGTATACGGAGGCGCTCGGAAGGGTGATTACCTCATCGAGGGCTCGTGCCCCTATCATCATGCTCGTCAGGACATCTGCTGAGGATGTGCAGCAGCTGCGTTCGAGCCGCGATAATCCACTCAAGAGGAACACAGCTCGGCTCATCTCCAGCACCCCTGCCGAACGCCACGCTACGGAGACTTTTCGGCGGAACTCCGTGGACGGACGGCGATTGCTGTAGAAATCGCGGAATGTCGGCGTCAATTAGCCGGACGTGGGACATCGAGGCGGACAGCGCCGAGCTACTAGCATGCCTAATTGACCCTCAATGCGCCATGTATTGATCTAGGACTCAACCACACATTGTTGAACTCCCGTCGACGTTCCGGCGAGCTCCACGAGCTATCGATCATAGCCAAGCCAACACCAACTCCTAGGCGAGCCTTGGTTGTCGTACCAGGTGCAGAACCACTAAGAAGGCGAAGCCCGGATAAGAGCTGTTGAGCTGAAGACAGTGGATAGAAGTTACAGAAGTTGCGTGCAAAACTAGTTAAAGAGCCCGACGGAGACAAACCGACGGTAATTCTACCCAGACTCGAAAGTCTACATAGGCATTGAAAACCCTAGGAACATGATCCAATCGTAGTAAGCTGTCGGGTATAGAAATCTCAGGATTAGAATTTTTTGCACAGTCAAGTAGTAGTTTATCGGACTCCTATTACCTGTGGGATGGCACCCAGAAGCTGTATTGTTTCTGCGTTTTTTTTTTTAAATGACAGGTCATAACTGATCCAAGATAAGCAGGCAAGCGCATTAGTGGCGGTGGATCTAGGTGAATCACTCTCTTATTTATTAGTTCAAATCATAAGTTTAACTCACTGACGACAGCGCGGTTCACCGGTGAGCCGCAGCTTTTTTTGGCGCAGTTCAGTTCGAGAGATTATTAGCCCTCAATGATCTTAGCGATTTTCTGAGATGGTAATATAGTAATACTATCAAGTCAGTGCAATTATAAAAATCTATATTGGCTTTCTCACAAAAGTTCTGGGCAGAGAAAGAAGCCAAATTTTGAAAAAAAAATGTGGGAAAGCGTGGAAAGGCGCTGTCATCAGTGAGTTAACAAGACACAAGGGTATGATACTTCGAGTAATAAGTTTGCCTAGACATTACATGATAAGGAACGTGTTGCCTTGCCGAAAACGTTGAGAGCACGATGAGATCTTTGAAGTTTTACATGCCGAAAGAAATAACATAAATTATTGAACCTCTGCACGCGTGACTCAAAAAATTTGTCCTCACCGAGCTACATGAAGTGACTTCCACGATCTTTTGAATTGCACCAATTCCCCTACTTATATGTATTATCTTTGTGCGCCTACACGCCACAAGAAAAATCAAATTTCCCACACAAGAGCGGTTTTTAGCTTTGTGAGGGGAATGACATTTGAAGGGGAGTAGATTTTGTACTGTAGATTCGAGAAATCTGACATTTTGTACTCGGTTCATTTTCAAGAGTGAACATCTGCGGATACTTGCGTACCACCCACGCGCACAGCATAAGGCCATTTTTCCTTTTTGAACTTGCGAAAAACAGTTGAAGTTGGTTCACAAGGTCTCCTAAGTCAATTAAGCACATTATTACTCACATTAGATAAGAGCAGAACTGTCCTTTTTTTAAAAAGGAAAACTGAGAACAGCGGTTGTTTAAAGGCAGGAGCCACGATAATATTCACCTCCGAAATTTTGAATGTTTTGGAGCCTGGACGATAGTCCCAGTGTAACTCTGCGCAAGTTAAATAGCCGAAGGAATCAGAATTCCGAAGATATAACAAGTTAGGTTTGGTATCCGGGTATCCGCGGATGAGGTGTGGTGATATACGAATTAGCTGTTTTCTGCCGCAGACAGTCAGTTTTCCAAAGAGAACGTTTATTCTCCATGTTCATTTCGAGAATTTTTACACTTTAAGGAGCTGTCTACCCCATGTATGCTCTTTCAGTTGTTACTAGACCTTACAACCTCTTCTTTTTCCCAAAACTTTCGAATTTTCAAATATGGTGTGAATTTGTGAGTGTTAGCGCTTTGCACTTAACCTTTTGTTTTGTTTACCACTGAGGTATGTCTCCGCGGTAAACACTCTATTTCACTTCCGTTTTTGCTTCTTTTCCTCCAGAAAAGCTGCAAAACTAGTCGATTATTCAGTCGCGCCAAGAAATTAGTTGGCAATAGAGGCAGCCTTATTGACTTCCTTGATCTACTCCACCGAGTACTGACAAAATTGACCACATTATCTATGTTCCTTATAGTCGGAAACCCAAGATCGCGCTAAAACCTGAGTGACAATTTTTTTCGTGGGTGCTGCCTTTGAATGAGTGGTCCTGCGCGGGCGGGTGGTAAGGGTCCGATAATCAAGGATAAGTACCGTGAGGTCATTGTTTCAGTTTGAAAAATACTACTACGCGTTGTCTAAACCGCTGATTCTGCTCCTATACTTAGTACTCGCGGTGACCGAGATTTTTTTAATCGAAAACATAGAGGGCGATGGGGGAGATAAAGTTTATAATCAGGCGAACATGCGGTTCCATGAGTACAGTTCAAGAGTCTCTCCTAGTCGAGTTGTTTTGCGGTGTTTCTCCCCTTTTTTCTGGGAACTTCGCTCATTTATTTCGCGACGCTTTTTATGGACACATCCTCTCCAAATCCATCGAGAATCATCTATCTTCGAAACCGCATATTTTGTGGTATTACCTAGGTTTTAATAGTTTTTACGGGATCTTGATTTTCCCGAGATTTTAGACGATGACACAAGGCCAGTTCACGATTTCCTGCGCACCACGACCGAATCGGGTAATGACTGTTTTGGTGCAGCTGTCGTCGTGACATCTGCGCTGAGAATGTTAGGAAGAAGGAACTGTTTGCTCCCTTATGCGGAATATCAGGGTCATGGCTGGATTCACTGAGGACACGGGGCATATTTACAATATTATTAGATTTTTAGCTTTCCAGGAAATTAAACCATGGAGAATCGATAGGGGTTTCCGTTGCAATGTGAAGCATCAATGTGTAGATTTTCGTCGAAAATTTTTCAATTACATAACGGAATGATAAATTGGCAAGAAAAACCCAGCATACCTACTTCGTTGACGGACTGAAAATTGAGTAAAAATCCGCCAAACTTTACCTCGAACGGTATTAGATGTAAGGAATTGCGCATAAAATTCTATGAGAAAAAAACTGGTTTTGTATAATTTATGGCGTTTATTCACTTTTCTCTCGACGAGAAGGATCACAACATCTTTTGAAGCCAATGGCGTTTTACCTCTCCTGACGAACCTACGGGCTGACACATTAACCTGCAATGACCATTTGTCCTGTAAAGCATCGAGTTGTTTTTTTTTATCGATAGTAACGAAATTTGGCATTTTTGACACTCACTGCCTGGATTGAAACATACCTTCTATAGGGAATCGCTCGCCATCGAGCAATTTTTCACTAACATTCCAAAGTGTTTATTAATACTTCAAAATCGATAGTTTTTTAACTGGCGCACGTTTGAGGTTTTTCGGATATTGCATACTTATTTCCTCCAAAAAAAGTTCGATTTTTAATGAAAGTTCAATCAAACGGCCACAGCTTCGAGTTTAGCATAGTTCTTTGAGTTTCTAGGAGTGTTTTCCTTTAATAGTGCGCTGTGGGAAACAGATCGAAATGCCCCTTTTCGTCAAGAAGCCGAGAATAAATGGGTGCAGGTGGATTCCACGCTCTTCTGGCACGCTGTGACGAGACGTCATTGCCAGGAGAGGTGACGATTCGCGCCGTTGGTTTATCCCGACCACTGCGATTACGTGAGGGAAACACCTGCGGTTGCGTTAATTGGTCGGGTCGGAGAGCAGCGTGCACCCCAAAAAACTTCAGGCATGACCACCTGTTGATGTCATCACCGTAGTGGATTACCACGGCGGGAGGTCCTCAGCGAATAACAAATGGGGCGATAAGGATGTGCACTCGTTTAATGGGTTTCCTGGAATATTATTTACTGGATGGTGTGATAGTCATGGTTGAGAGGTTAGAAAAAAACTAAAATATCAGATAATAGAAACAAAATTAACACAGTGATAATACTTCCTTTTAAGTATCCAGTCATCCTGATAGGATCTAAACTCGATTTCGTTTTCAAAAAACGGCGGAGAGCCCTGCCATGACGTCTACAGCGAATTGGCTCCAATTTGTTCGATGTGATGTCACTGCTGCTATAATTCATTTGCTTGCTGTAGTGGACCACTTGGCGATCATATCTGGCAGGAGTTACTTCATTTCAATGTGTCCTGAGAAATCGTTTATCCTCCTATATATCCTGGTAATCAATGTACAATTTTATGAACTATTAAGAATTCATATCGCATAACAAGCTAATTCTAAAAAGAACTAATACAAATTTTTGTCGGGAGTCTACGATTTCATCCTGACAGCAGTCCGGGCGCCGCCTCCCGCCCTCGAAGAAGTAGGCTGCGGCTCCTCGAGCCGATCGAACGCACCGTCGTCGCCCTCGCTCTCCTAGCCGCTACCGTACCACTGCGTTGCTCAGGCAGCGCAGCACTATGTCGTCGAGCTTCTCCTACTCCAGTGTGCTCCATGTGCGGCTTCTGATTACCGCCTGCGGCCATTGAACGCTCCTCCGCCAGAAGCGCGCTCTCGCGGCTCTGCACACTGCCTCGCCGAGGCCCGCGCTGTGCCTCCGCCCGGCTCGCGGTGTCTGCTCCGTCTGACATCTCTGCTCGCAACCCTCACTTCCTCTGCTGATTGCCTTCCATGGTCGGGCGCAGTCTGCGTCCTTCTGCCGGCCGAATCGCATGCCCCTACTTCAAGTACTTCGCTGAGCTCAACTCCGATTTCCAGCCTGATTTTGCTGTACGTGTTTCCCGACACCTGTCGTCCCCCAACCGCCTCGTCGTGCTCTGCGCACAGAATTCTGCCGCCTCGGCGCCGCTGCTCTCATTCTCGGTCGTTTCCATGGCATCCGGGATTTGGTGTATGCTGCGTTTGGAATCCGCACCTCCTCCCATTCACACAACTGCTTGCCCACCCCATTCCATTTAAGGAGCATTCATACCCCATCAGTCAATCTGTACCGTAATCGATTGTCTCGTTTTCAACGAGACGATTGGAGATGTGCCTCCTCCGTGTAAATTCGCCCAATCTGTCGGTCAAGAGCGTCTGCGTCTCACGACCACCTGCACTCTCTCACGACAGGAGTGCCCGCCTAATCCTGACCACCTGGCCCTCGAGGCTTGACCCATGTGCCATAGCCCGTCGTCCGCCGATCTCCGCCCCCTGTCGCGGCTCAATCCTTCGGCTACTGTACTGCTGACTACTCGTTTTCTGCACGGATCCGCTGTATCGCTTCGCTTTCATCGGTGACTTTAGTGTGAACTGCAACTAAGGCACGCGGTGAATGCCAAGCGAACGGACCTCTCTTCATTTCAGCTTCTAATTCTGAGGAGCGAGTACTGCAGTTGCTAAGATTTCATACCATTAGATTGCTCATTAGTAGCGAGAATTATTAGTTGTAGACGCAAAAAAGTAGCATTTTCCAAAGTTCTCTGGCAGTGTTGTTCCTTAATTTTCTACATAGGTCCGAGAAGGTTTTCTGGATGCAGATGTGTGGTTTAGATTTTCAGATCGAAGTTTTCCCGGAGGTGTAGGATGAACGGCAGTCTCCGCTTTAATTTTTTCTTGTCGGTATGATTAGTAGCATTACTACTGGTATAATTACCAATACATCAAAAACGTGGGATGAAGCTCTGGAGAAGACTATGATGCAGCTGTTCCTCGAGCCTTTCTGAATTACTCAAATCCTGAAAAGGCTCCTAGAACGGACGCACCAAACCGGACCATCTTCTAGCTACCAGTGATGATGGTGAAGGTGCAACGAGCCCGTCTTTCGCCTCCTCTTCTCGAGCGGAATATTGCCCGTGGCAATCTTTGCTGAATTATTTAATTGTGTGTTGAATGAGAGATATTCGTGGCACGGACGACGTCGTATCGATCGTCGCCGTCGAGGCGTTGAGGAGGGCGCTTCCCCCGCGTTCTCGTCTGCACGACTTCCGAAGCGGGGAACGCGTCTGATCCTAGCTGGAATGCGTACGCCTGTCGATGGCGTTGTAGCAGTGTAACTCCCAAGGGGGGGGGGTAGTTGAAGTGAAAACGCATTTTCGGAGGGGAGCCTATGAGCGTAAGTGTTTTCATGCGTCAACAAACAATGCAGGCTGCTGGAGGGGGGTTCATAGAGATCTATGTAGCTTTTTATCTAGCAGAAGTAAGTCGTTAGACGGGTTTGGAACTACGAAAAGGAGTCAATGTTTTTTTTCGAAAGAATTCATCTTTCTACGCTGCGGCAGAAGACATCTAGAGCATGTTGAAAGACAAATCGAAGGATTGTCTGTAGATGCACATCTGAAAGAGACCGAGAGAATGAAGAAGAGGAGCATTCGATTTTCTGGTGAAAGTCTTGGTTATATTAGGTGGGAATGAAAAGGGGAAAAAACACAAATAATCATTTTTAGGTTCCTTTTAGTAGATAGTCTTACAGACAAACCAACTTTTCGAGACCATCCAAGGTCCTATAGCAAGCATGAGCAGAAGCACTGCGTAAAACCGGAAGTTTGTAAGTTGGAAGAAACTGGAAATGAATGAAATTCATTGAAATGAAAGAAATATTAGGTCGTCAAGTATGAAATGTCTGATTTTGGATGAGAAGTTTTCGAATTTTGTTTCTAAAGCAAGATGCAGTATAAGATATCCGAATATGCTCCTATACTATCCCCACAGCCTTGGCATTTTAACAGCAGCTTGATTGCGCCAACAGCTTGGAAACGTGGAAAGCTAGTAGCAATCAATTGGCGAAGAGCGTTTTCAACATCATGTTGAAAATTGAACATTTTCTCCAGCAAGAAGTGAGCTAATCCCTCAAAGGAGTTGTGGTCAAATAGAGCAAGGTTTGCCCAGTACAGTGAGTGGCAGGTGGGTCCTCACCTCTGCCCCTCTGGCCTAAGCAGAGGGGATTTGTGAAAAATGGTTAAAAATTGGCACCTATTTTTGAGGGTCGAACTGGGAAAAATTCGTTTACCGAACCACTTTTAATGGTCACATCGCCTTGAGTACCCAAATATCAATGGATTATAAAGGCCACATCTTGCTGCTTACGCTGACCTAGTTTGACTCCTATCCGCTTCGGCTGCGGCTTCCAGCTCATCGATATCCAGGTTCATCACAAGGCTCACTTTGGAGCTTCATATCACCTGAGCGGAACTTCCCAAGCAAACGATTTTCGCTGCATTTACTAGCCAAATGTCCCTTGACACTACCCTGATGTTCCCAGCTTCATCAGCTCTAATGGCTGGAAAATGGAACCTATGTTCCAAAACGACACGATTTTTCGTCTTTGACTAGTTCTACAAAAAATGCTTTCAAACCAAATTTCGAAAAGTGATCAAAAACCCAGGGAGTGATTTTGAAAGGAAGAGGATGTACCTTCACTATGGAAATAAAGATGAGGAGAGATCTAGCAAATCCTCGAAAATAGAGAATGTCAAAGTGACCCTTTGTAAAATCAGACATTTCATACTTGACGACCTAATAGAAATGAAAGGAATAGAAATATCATGTAACTGCAGCTTGTCACAACTCAGCTACTGCCAATTCTTCAGAAATCTAGAAGTGAGAAGCTCGCATGACGCCAGGATCGTGGAACTTCAAAACTCCCGTAATCAGAATTCCGCTCACCCCTGTTCTGTAGTGTACAGAAAACTGGCAATCCTCAGGGACATGGCGGAATGTTTCAGTTGTGGAATAAACAGGCGATAGACAATGTTACAGCTCATAGCACATCCACAACTGGTTACTATGTTGATATTCTATAAAAAAATCCATTTTAGGTACTGTTTCGGTGCAATTCTCTAGCGGAAAGGCTAGCATTCCAATAGAAAACGGGTAGTGAAAGTTAATTGTGAGAGAGATATCTATCTTCAATACTACCGCTGAAGAACCTAACACTAACATCTCCTCCGCATGGTCACCTATCAGTGATTATTCTGGATTGACTGCGAACCAGAATCCTTTTGAAACGCGCTACGTGTACCTCGTTTTGGATGCGCTGTAGAATATGGAGCAGGTAATGAAACTCCTCTTCCATGCGTCAGAAATTTGCGAAGGCAAAAGTACTTCAGAACTATGTATATTGTGCAAAGCATAATATACAGAATCAATGCTAAGTATTTATCTACCTGCATACAATATGAAGCGCATTTGGTAAGGGGCCCGCTGTCACCCACTCTAGCCGATGTTTCTGTTCCATATTCTTTTCCAACGAAGTCATCTACAGCACTGGGGTAAGTAATTAGGCATAACAGGAGTGTGGAAAAATGAAGCAGTGACTTGGTGTGCACAGGGTCGTCAAACACTTTGTCTTTAGTATTATATAAAGTGCGCAGAAAACAACTGAACGACTGAACGGTAAGCCTGCAAACATATACATGTATAGCAGCTATAGAAAACTAGACTATTATAACAGTAGAGTGGGGTTTTCCCCTTTCACTTGCTGCGCCCAGGTTCCTTTTATTTCACAGTAAACAATGGAGTCTGAAAGCTTGATAAGTTCCATGTGCCTCCTTTAGTGAGAAACTACTCGATATACTTAGGACCGAATGATAATATATTAGGTTGTCCCATGAATAATGGCCGTTTTGGAGGTGCACATTCCAAGGTGCTCAACTCAGCTCAATCTTGAGATTTTCCCTTGAAGTAAAAAGTATTATGACCAGCATTTCCTGCACATTTTAGCAATGCAGTGAAACTTATGCAAGGAAAAAGCAGAAATCACAGGAGTCAACGAAGTGCGAAAGGTCAATTTTCAGTACACATTGATTCGCATGAATTTTCTTCCCGAAAACTGGATTCGCCGCAAGCTTTAAAGGATACTCTATTAGGCAAAGGTCTGACCAACACAATATTACAAGGAGAGATCCAACGTCTCACTCAGTGGAATTTTTCTTGGTAGGTTGTGAATTTGTTTGGATTTGCCCGCCCCGCCAGTGGACATGCACTTCTTCGGCTCACCAGAACTGAGGCATTTTGAACCGAATCTCGAAGCCAAGCCCAAAATGGTAACAGGCGAGGCATTTAGTAAATTCTACTCGTGGCCTGGTCAAGCTACTGTCGAACATCTCGAGCAGTATTTCATATATTAGAAAAAAAACACCTTTTTCTGAGATGTCGAGGTTTGTTGAATTTATCCAGATCACCCTTAGCGATGCAGACAAGACAAAAGTCCATTTTAATAAGCAATGTCTACTCATCACTAAAAGTGGCCCACTTTTCCGGAAAATTTCGTATTAGTTTTTGTTAGAGGGATTAAAGTAAATGGTGTCGCAAGTTAAGCACTGACCAGCAGTGCTTCTGTTCGAAATCCACTTTGCCCTTTTTTGCCATGTTTGGCTGCCACAAAGGCAAGGCGGTTAGTTGCGGACTTAGTTGCGGCCAACCTGGCTGCTAACATTTTTACGGACTGTTTCAGAATTCTCTTCTCGCCTTCAGAACTATGCTTTCGTTTCTGACAAGTTTCGTTACCATCACCTAGTCAAATTTGAGAACTCGTATCGTTCTAGGAGTGTTTCTCTAGTCACAGCTTCTGTGCGCTTACAACACGACTACCTGGCCAAATGCAAAGCTAGCACCAAATCTGGCTTTTATCCTATTAGGGCGAAAAAATAGTCTAAAAATTGGGAGAGCACAAAAACCATGTTTTGCCTCATCGTACAATTTCGTCTGCAGAAACCACAAAAGAGTAATTGAGGAAACTTTTTTAGGATGCAGATAGAGCAGGTCTCGCTCTTTATAATAGTCCAAAGGTTGTCCATCTAGCTTCTGAAATAATGGATTTATGAACTTCCAAAAATACATTACTAGGTTGCGGTCATTTATTGTGGGACAACCTAATATGACATGTATTCGGATTTATTTACTCCACAACTAAGTATGTATCAGAGGAGATGCGCTTGCCTCAGGAGAGAGGTCAATGCAGCCCTAAAGAAAAATAGGCAGTCCCTGGGAACGTTGATGAATATGATGGTCAAATTTATTCGGATGGTACCTGCTGTGTTAACTGAGCCCGAGAGGGAGTATCTAGGTCGATCATAAAGAAATGGGAGCAAGAGAACAAAGAAAAATGAAAGGAAAACAAAGTGGACTAATTTGACTGCAAGCAAACTTTCCCAAAAACAACCTGCAAACAAATCCCCCATTAGTAAGGCTGTTGCAAGCTAGCAATGACGTCATGTTTCGTTGCACATAAAATTTTAGTGCATTGCCGTTAGTTATTACTCCCATAACATTCCTCTCGCGCTAATACTGGTCTTCTGCCACATTTGCTTACTAGCGGAGCTCTGCGAATTGCTGGAATGCAAGAATGCAGTGATGAACTCTGTGTGGATCTTTTTTAGTATAGAAAGCAAGCACCATCTATGCTGAGCTGGCCAGAAACAGGCATTTTGCAAATGATCGTTCTCTTTTTTGGGATCTGCAGCTCTGATGTAGGGTGTACACATATACAGGGTTGGCCATAGATTCCTGTACATCATTCGCCGGCTCACTTCTCTCAGTAGATTCGGTGCTTATAAGAGTAAAGAATGGGGTCGTTCCAAAGGCTGCCTGAGTGAAAAAACCTACGTTTCGGAATCACAGTTTGCTAGTAAATAACAAATAAATAGCCATTCCAGAGTGTTTTTGATCTGATCTTTAGATTACATCCACTCTCTAGTTGATGCCCTTTTTTCAGCGGAGAAATTTCCAGAAAGTGAATTAGGTGAGAATTGGCTACTGCTGGGACCATGGTGTAGCTGTGGTTTTCCCTCCCCATCTTTGTTGTAATCGTTTTCATGGGAAAAAAAGCACAGGTGCACTTCTTGTGCTTCACTTCAAGAGGTATCCAATAAAGCGCTCCTTGAAGATTTTGGTGGAATCTACAGGAAAAAACTCTAGTTATTAGTGCCTAACACCTCTAACAGTATTCCTTCACACAGACAGTAATACGAGAAGCACCCACGGTGATTATGTTCTCTAGGTGTTGCTGTAATCCTGGGTTTAGCAGTGTGGTGAAAACGAACCCACTAATCCGACGCAAAGAGGTGGTTTCTTCTGGTCCCATTTTGATTTGTCAAGAAATGACGGGCGAGATGTGCTGTATCGAGTTGGCAGGGGTGGAAAAAGCAAGTTTTATAATATCATATATCATAAAGAAGGTGATCGCAAATGAAAAAGGGACTATGGTTGTTTTGTGAACTGCCTGTTCTTTGTCAGGGTTAGAATCACACAACGAACTGATCTTATGATGTGATGGTAATTGTTCATTGACGCTTTCTCATTAATACACTTAGAGGTTGATCTCGTCGCTTCGATTGCTTATATGTTAATAAAATGTCTCTATTATCTGCCCAATGAAATCCCCGGAAACATCAGTCATACCTAAATATCTAAACCATCATATCTAAACCTTGTCTCCAGCGGCACTTTGGGCGTAGGAACGCACGAGACGACACGGCTAGAAACTACATATAACTATCACAAAGTATAAGAATGGTGTGTGGCATTAGTATGGTCGATGTCTCATTCATGCGTACCTTCATCTCCGGAGCTGGTCTAACATGAAAATCACACGCCGTAAAATCTTTCCGTACTTATGCACCCTGCCTTCGGCACATTAGGGGCTGTTAGCGGCGAAATCATCGGGTGAAGCGTAAACAGCGTCTCTCCATTAAGAACTATTTATTGGCAATTTGGGGCCCTTCGATAGATTCAGGTACGTTGTTCCACCATGATGTAGACAATCTAACGCAAGACATTTCGCAGCGTCTCATTATCAACTCTGGGAGTCTAACAGCAGAAAAATCTTCAGGCGACAGTGGCCACAACGGCATTCATATTTTCCTGTAAAGGTGCCGGAGAGAGCCCCCGTTGAATCTCTTCTTTTTGAAGAGCTTGACGTGCCTACGTCGCGACCACTACCACGAGGAGTTGATGTCACCTGCATGTCATGTCACAGTCAAGGCATGCCGTAACTCCGCAACTCCTTACGGTAGATCCCCCAAAGGCCAACCTCAAACACTCCAAAATTAAGGGCTTCGAAAAGTGGTTTTGCAGCGCGTTCATAAGGAAATTTGTATAACTTTGTGACTAGCGTTGCCAAAAAATTCTTAGAGTGTTAAAATCCTAAAGTTGATTAGGTGAAAAGTGCCTGCCCAGAGATCGGCAAGCATTTATTGAGCTTTTCTTCCTCAAAATGTTCTTTTGAGTGTTGATATGTAACACCGTTCCTCCAGATACACGGTTTCTCTTATGGAAGGATCAGGTTGGTGAAGTAACGAGAGACTTTGATGAAGTCCCTTTTAGATACGCCAGGCATTTGACTCCACTTCAACACCATGACATCTTTTGAATGCGCATGCGTGCAATACATTGAATTGCGAGGCTATCAAGTCGGCCCGCTACCCTCTCCACCGAATCTATAATACTGCACCGTCCCCTGTTGGGTTCAACGTTTGCTACTTTGTTGTCGGAAATCATAAGGCTCCATACTGTGGAGTTCGCTTTAACCATTATCCGTTTGCTTGGCCCGAGGCGAGGTCGAAACATAAACAATTTGCGCAGTAGCGCTTCCTGCTACTACGTTACACAAGATGATCTTAACAGTACCCGTGGTCAAGCGCAGTGCGGTTATTGTCGGGTATCATAAGGCTCCATACTGTGGAGTTCGCTTTAACCATTACCATTAGCTATACGATTTGGATAAATACCAGGTTGAGGAGAAATTATTGAAACAATTGGCATCCGAGTCCAATCTTCATTTCTAACCTTCATAAAAACTTTCCCACTGAGGTAGATGTACAACTTTGCAATGTTGGACATTATTCCGATGTTCTGTTAAACATCTGTGGAAAAATAGTTAGTTAATGGGTACTTTCTCGCCCAAGAGAAATCCGAGGTGTAGGGAGAAACCGTGTTCAGGGATTGGGCGAGGAAAGTAAAGATAGTGGTTGCATAATCTAAAAAGGCGAGGGTAGTGTGGGACATGTTTTTTTATTCAAAAAAGTTAGGAAATACGTATGTTCAGCATTTGGCATGAACTAGAGTTTTCCGTTTTGTCGCTTCTCTTCAATGTTGTTCATCGGCCTGTTTACATAAATGGTTTGCGTCTTGAGGTCGCCACAAGGTGTTGCCACTCATACGTATAAAATCTCAAATTTTCAAACTACGGTGTAGAACATGTGGTGCGATGTGTGGCTGTCACTACCGGCATTTGGGATCTGGGCTCGTTGCTGCCATCCGGTATACTATGACGCGTCGCAGTTTGCCTGGATCTGCTTTACAGGGCAGTTTGTTGCGTGAGAAAAAAGAGTGCTAACAAATCCATGAAACCAGGGCCCGTAGTAAAATGTTATGGCGGTGAGTTGAACTCCAAAATGTTACCACCACGCTTTGGGCGATGATTGCATGTCAGTGCATATCCACGGGGTATAGGACAGCAAATCATCGCGTCATTGCTAGAGCACGTTTTTGCGAAGAGAAAAGATCATCACATTGTTAGGGGCTGATCGCCTTCTCATGCAACGGATGTAGTAGGAGATGCGAGTGGGCGCAGAATTAGCTACCTCGACCGTCTCATTCTGCGTCTACTCACCTCTCCCTACTTCCACAGAAGGCGGTCAGCTCCAAACAGGGCGATGATCTCCTCTGTTGCCACACGCATGCTCTAGCAGTGACGTGGGTGGCAATGGTCTGCTATCCTATACTCTGTGAATGTGAGGGGCGAGTTTTGGAGTTCAACTCAGCTCCTGACACTTTGCTACGGGCCCAGATTTCACTGTCGCATCCTTTTATTATATATGGAATTCTAAATACCAACGAAATTATTGCTTAGATTGCGAGAGTATCTGGTTGAAGAGGGAGTACAATTTTTCACTACCTTTGAATCATCCAAAAACTTAAGGAAGCAACACTTTCCAATTATACTATCTCCAATTTCACCATCACCAATTTCAGAAACTCGAGGAATCTATCTATTCAAAATATCCGCTTGAACATTTCAGAAAAGCGCTTCTTCGAGCAGAGTAATCATTGGATCTCCACAAAAATGTCTTCTTTCCGTGTAAAATCTTCTGCTTAACAATACCCGAGATTGATAAACTTCTTCATTCTTTAGAAGGCGAAATAAGCCGAAACGTTGGCTGAGAAGGAATAAAGAAGTTTATCAATTTCGGGTATCGTTAAGCAGAAGATTTTACACTAATTTTAAACATGCCGAGATTGAATGACAGTCGTGCATGGTGTCTTCTTTCCAATTCTACTCTCTTGAGTGCCCACATAAGCTCGCTTGTCGAAAAGCTAGTGGCTCCTTTGGTGGCTTGTCCTAAAAACCAGAAATACCCGAAATTCTGCGTTCTTCGAGGTTTGATGGTGGTAGGATAGATGGTTGCTCTGTCAAATCTAAATAGGCAAACCGGCTGGAGACCGCTTGCCGTGCCGAAAAATTGTGCCATTTTTCCGCCACCCTTCAAACTCCAATCCAGTAATCTGTGCAGGTCCCGTGCTGTACTTTGCGACATCGCTCTAAATGCACTACTATTGTTACTGATCTCCAGCGCTTGACGAGGTGCAGCAGAATGATAAATAAGTGAATAAAAGTGCGCGAATGTGAATAAACATATGTGAGCGTAGCCCTATCCAAAATCACCGGGATAAACTGAGTGTTCTAACTTCTAGAATTTTCGCTATAATCAAGGGAAATATGTTAGGCGCAATTCATTTCTACTTCAAATGACAAATTAGTAATCCTGAATCGCATACATTTAGGACATGAAGTCACCGTGAAGGTGCTGATCGATGCGGGCTCTGATATTGAGGTGAAGAACTCGCACGAAGAGACGGCACTTGATTGCGCCGTACGAGAAGGGAGATTAGGAGCAGTCAAGGTGCTGCTGGATCACGGCGCACTCATCGAGAACAAGGACGACGTGAGGTACGTCCTGCATCAGCACCTTCGGTTGTTTCTACCATCAAGTGGTTTATGGTCATTCACACTTTGTTAGCAGAGCTGAGATGCATTCACTGCAGCGCGCGTCACTATAAACCCGTTAAGCTTAAACTGTTGAACTTGTTAATTTTAAGCCATTAAACCCATTTCTGTCTCTGCAAAAACGATCCTTGGTTTCCATGACTGAAGCAGATAGTCAATGAATCTACTCACAAATTCCAGCGTTACTCGTCCAGAGCTGTGTTGGTTATACCCACCTTCTACTACGGATGACTCCCTACTTAGGCGTCAGGGTGACACACCGAGGAGTTAAAGAGACCGTAGCTTTGCCAACACAGCCAGCATGCCTCCGGAAATGTTCACCTGTCCTCATCTTTATTACAGGATGTGTCCAGATTTATTCCTTAGTGATAATGAAAAAGAAACCAAGACTTCCTGCGAATCCTACCCTGGTGAAGCAAATTTCATGTTCGGGGTCACTGCTTATGAATAACCATACACAATGACGAGCATTCCATACTTTAGCCACTCCACCGCGTTGCATGTGGCAGCCAAAAACGGCTACGACGCCATCGTTCGTCTGCTTCTGTCGCGTGGTGCAACAATCGACAGACGGGATGAGGATTCGCACACTGCTCTTGATCTGGCCGTCATGCGAGGATACCGGTATGATAAGAGCAGCTGGTAGGTGGTCCCGTTCTAGTTCTGACCACTTCCCAGATTATAGAGGCGTAGCTCAAGTTCTGGTGGAAGCGGAAGACTGGCAAAAAATCATGGCACCAAAAGACGTATTGCCGCTTGGTCGTCACAGCGACGCAAGAAGAACCCCGATGAGATATTTGATCTCCGATTTTCCCGATGTCGCAAAGATCGTGCTCAGCAAATGCGTTGAGTGGGTAGTCTGCTCTGCTTGAGGGTTAGTTGTCCTACAAATGATCTGTGCTTAGGGAGGACGGAGAAAAATCGGACCCTTTCTACCGTGTGTCTTACAACTTCAGCCTAATCGACGATACATATATGATGCCTTCAAAGGATGGAACGGGTAAATATCTTCTTGTAGACCTAATTCGGAGTCTACCCAGACTTCAATTTATTGAAGTGCTCATCGGCGAGCGCAGTCCATACCATGGAGGAAAACTGAAGAAAGGGGCGAAAACGTACTCGGAAAACTACGACGTTGTCTACGAGAACCACCCTCTGAAGCTAATGGTGAGAAGTTTTCAAGCAATACGTTTTCTTTTTGCCTCTCTTTATGCCTCCAGTCCTCGTTCAACGCTCGGATTTATCATTGAGATTACAAATGATAAACATATTCACGTACTCAAATCTCCCCTTTTCCATCAACACGTTTTTACATACGTGACGCTGACTTTACCCAGCTGCTACCCATGGATAGTCACATCAACTGGTATGAGGTTACCCATCCTTCCAATGATCATCTGGGCCCAGATGAACCACTAAACAAGCAACCTTTCTGAAAGTTTAGCAGACATTCTATGAACAAATTAACTGAACAAGTTTGTTCAGGAAATCCTATATTGAAAGGTAAAACTATGACTACCATTTATCTATTTTGTGAACCTACATTAACGAGTAAAGTTTGTAACTTCCGAAGAGATAACGGGATGACGCTCATTTCGTAATTCTGGATAAGGAGATATTGCGTTAATGCCACAGAAACTCCAATACATCATTATTCATAATTTATGTACTTCATTATAAACTCGGATAAATGGGTTACAATGATTACTTGATCAGAGGTGCGCGGAATTTTCTCTCTTTTGGGTTTTAAGCTCACTTTATGCAACCATTTTTGGCCTTCCCTCATATACATATTTTGTGGGATTTGGAAAGCGGGGTCAGTCAAGAAATTTTAAAATAGTATAAGTGAACTGCATAACTCTCCCAAATAATTGTAAAATCAATGCAACCGACTTCATCTCGGGAAAAAAGCTGCCTTTCTGCTTTCTGTTATCATCAGGCTGTAAAAGATTATTTCCCACCACTGAAATGATTATCGATTATGGTTTAACTAAGAAACCCTTGAGATCGTTGAGGAATCACGGCTTGCTTGAACGTTCTGTGGCACTTAAAACATGGTTTTCTGAAGATGAATTTCCCTATCAAATACTAAGTTCATTCAATGGCATTTGGCATTTTTTGGCTTTCCATTGTTTATCGAACTTCATTTCTGTCGTTGGTTATCGAACCTCATCAGTTTGTAGGTGGTTCTTCAAGGCCCCAAGGAAATCATTCTCTGATAACTGTGCAGCACGAACGCAGCCCGAACGGCGTAATGGTTCGGGTAGAAACCCTAGCAGCAACGGTTGCCAGTTGCTGCTAGGGTTTTCACCCGAACCATTACGCCTTTTGGTCTGCGTCCGTCCTGCACACTTATCAGATTTGTTACCAGAAATAGAAATGGAAAAGATGCTGGTCGGCATGAACTCCCCCGTAGAGATCAATCCTGAATCTTCTTTCTACTATTTTTTGTTTGTGCATGACATGTAGAGCGCAAACGTTCTGTAGTTTTGGGCGGAGGTCATTCTTCAAAGCGTTTGAAAACATCTTCAGCGAAGGAGCCGTTCGCGCTGACTCGCGCAGTTGCACAGACTCTTGTCTCCAGTGATGCCATTTCTTAGAATCTCCTTCCTGTGAAGGTGGAGAAAAAGTAGTTTGCATATGCTCATCGGAAATGGGTTGTCAAAGCTGTGCAACTCGTAAGGTTCCCTCCGTCATTACTACCTAGGAGCAAGAGAGATGTCCTTTTGTCGGACGCAGTTAAAACGTCAGAGAAATTCACCCTTTATCGGTACAAAATCCTAATACATTGCTTTAGCACTAAGTCCTATTATCAGTTTTTGAGGGGTTTGGCGTTGAGAGTCGTGGTACAACGTTCTCAATGCTGCTTTCTTTATTACATGATTAAGTGATTAACAGTAGTGTGTGCCCTTCACCTCTGCTTCTCATTTCCCATGTTCAAATTCAATTTGGAATTACATAGCTCTTTCTCCTGATAGCAGGGCATGGTTCTATGAAATTTTCCATTTGTTTTTTTTTTCAAGTTTTACGCCCACCTTTGAACCTCCGTTTTTTATGTGATTTAAAATTTCAGTTCCGCAGGCGTGTTCAATGCCTACACTTTTTTTTCATTGAACGTATATAAAGAGTGTTTGTTGAGAGGTTTTTAATGAGAACTCAGAGTACCGTAGTTTAGTTTCTTGTTAATGCGGCGGAAAGTGGTCATTATGAACTATAAGCTTTTTGAATGGATAAAAGTTCGACACATAATAAGTTTGATTGGATACAATGCATTAATATCAAATATTCAGAAAAAGATTTCCATTCCAGGCTGACGCTGAGAAGCTCAGCCTACTCTCCCATCCTTTGGTGCTCGGTTTGTTGAAGTGTAAGTGGAATAGCCTTGGAAGATACGTGTATTACCTTGGTAAGTTCTGACCAGAACTCGCAGCTCTCGACTTCTCTTCACTAATTTTTGCAGCCTTAATGGTTTACGTCGCTTTTCTTTGTCTTTTGACGCTATTCATCACTTACACGCCTGCTCCATTCAACGTCTATGATGAGACTAGCAACGAAATGATTGACCTCAGCGCTCTTCTGTCAGACGAGAACGCCACTTGCCCGGACACTGTGAGTCTCAGTGTTTCTTCATGCTACGTGTAGCGATTTTAATATAGATTAGTGTCATTATTTATTACCTGACGACGTCCTGTTAGCATGACAAGCAACCGTAAACAACTGAATGAGTAGTCTATACCTAACAAAACACCCAATCAAATATAAGTGCGCAATCTCCACCACATCTAGTGTTTTTTTTTCGCATTGCTTTTGCCCTGCCCAATGACTGCATGTACATGCTTTGTACGACCACTTTTTCTCTTGGCTGGGTGCGCTAAAAGCAGCCCGAGACAAGGGTTGAAGCCCTACGCCTTCAATAAGCAAGAGTGATATTAGAGAAAACTCTGAACTCTCCTGTAGGTTATATAAAACTAGCTGCCGTACCCGGCTTTGCCCGGGTGTTTTACTACCTTGGCTACATCACTGCTGAGGCCAATTACTATCACCGATAAATCCATTAAAACATTGAAATCTCCATAATTTTGGTGATCAGCATTTTAGCAAAGCCCAAGTGAAACTTCCCCATCGACTTGTTAGCAAAGCTATTTTGGTGACACTGAATCGATGCATTCGTACAAAGTGGTTGTCATATTCATCTTCAGCGTGTCGAAGAACCCCAGGAGGCACGTCTTCACCAATACATTGGGCGGAAGAGCCAAAAATCAATAAAATCGATAAATCGCTATTTCATGTAAAATGGTTGTCATATACATGTTCAGCATATTGAGAAACCCCAGTAGACATGTCTTCACAGCTCCATTGGGCAGAAGAGCGAAAAATCAATAAAATCCATAAATCAATATTCCGTGCAAAATGGTTCCCATATTCGTATTCAGCGTATTGAGGAACCCCAGGATACATGTCCATGTCCCTCCCCGATCGAAAATGGAAAAAATCGATAAAATCGATAAATCAATATTTCGTGCAGAATGGTTGCCATATTCGTGTTCAGCGCATTGAGATACCCCAGAAGACATGTTCCCGCCTACCCCTGGGCAAAAATAACGAAAAATCAATAAAATCGATATAATCGATAAATCAATCGATAATCCCAGGTGCAAAATAGCCTATGACCTCCGCCGGGCCCCAAAGAACCTACATGCAAAATTTGATCCCGATCGGTTCACCCTCCGCGATTTCTATTCATTACATACATACACACACACACACATACATACACACACACACACACACACACACACACACACACACACACACACACACACACACAACACACACACAGACACACACACAGACACACACACACACACACACACACACACACACACACACACACACACACACACACACACACACACACACACATACACATACACACACACATACATACATACAAACTTTCACTTTTATATATACAGATTTGTACAGAATACCCTTGTATACACCCTTTATTTCTGGTGGTTTGAAAACTCTCATATGATGGTGTCCGAAAGTCGAGCTAAGAAACTTCACAGCAATTGAAGAAATCGCTCCTAGTGACCTCAAACAGAAACTCGTAACTAATAGCACTTAACAGCACTAGTGCGAGACCCGGCACGGGATCTCCTGCGACTCAACGATTTTCTTACTCCTCTGCCATGGTACGTCAACTGTCGGGTGAATTCAAAACCAAACGCGAAGTGGTAGAACAAGTCATATTTGCCTGGAAAAAAGCTTGAGGTTGGAACGAGCTAAAGGCAGAGGGGCACCTCGTTCTGCCTGTTAGAGTTACCAACATATCCTAGACCTTCTCATCATGTTGATCCCTGGGATGTACATCAACAGGCACAGAAGTGACGAAATCCTCATTTTTGAAAGGCTCGAACTGGATGAAAATTTGGAGCCCGGAGGCGGATCGCTCCAAGCTGTGCTGGCTGCATGCCACGGCTGCCGCGTCGGTCAACGAGTCTTGACGTGTCCAATCGATAAGATCAACGGCTTCACATGTCAACTCGGGTTGGCAAACTGTTACAGACCCCGTCCTGGAAGACGAGTTTGTAGACCATTCTGAGACAATCACTACTCATAATAACGCGCTTAGTCTGTCTGTCTGTGAGTGTACGTGTGTGTCAGAGCGTTACGAAATTAGTCCATTCAGTTTCCGAATCAGTATTGAGCGGTGAACTAACATCGATAACACATTAGTTGATATCTGCGATATCGTATAAGGCTGCCCGCAGAGTTCCAGACGCGCGTACGGCGCGGGCGGTGCGGTTGTAGCGTCTGAGAGCCGCTCCGAGCGTCTGAGAGCCGCCTTCATGGAACAAGCCTATCATAAGGGTGCGCCGGCGCCCAACGTGGAGGAAGACGGGTCCATGACTGTGATAAGGGTGCGCCGGCGCCCAAAGTGGGAGGAGACGGGTCCATGGCTGTGGTAAGGGTGCGCCGGCGACCAGAATTGGGGGAGACGGGTCCACAGCTATAAGTGTAACTGGCGCCCAGAAAATGGAGAGACGGGTCCACAGCTGTGATAAGTGTGCGCCGGCGCCCAAAGTGGGGGAGACGAGTTCATGGCTGTGATAAGGGTGTGCCGGCGCCCAAAGTGGGGGAAGACGGGTCCATGGCTGTGATAAGGGTGCACCGGCGCCCAAAGTGGGGGAGACGGTCCATGGCTGTGATAAGGGTGCGCCGGCGACCAGAACTGGGGGAGACGGGTCCACAGCTGTGATAAGTGTGCGCCGGCGCCCAAAGTGGGGGAGACGAGTTCATGGCTGTGATAAGGGTGTGCCGGCGCCCAAAGTGGGGGAAGACGGGTCCATGGCTGTGATAAGGGTGCACCGGCGCCCAAAGTGGGGGGAGACGGGTCCACCACTGTGATAAGGATGCGCCGGCGCCTAAATTCTTGAGAACTCCTGGATACGGGTCCGACGCTCTGATAAAGCTGCGCCGTCGCCAAAAGTAGGGAAACAGCAGGGAACATGTCCAAAGTTGGCACAGCCTGTAGAGAAAAGGTGGCAAAGGTGGGGCTCAATGATTCATCCGATGTGTGTTTCGGTTTGTTGCGCTGCTGAACTCGCATCGGAACAAGTTGGGAGAATAATCAACTTCAAGGATGTGAAGGTAGTTGAGATCTTACTTCTTCTTAATTGGCAGTTCATGTGTGTGTGCACGAGAACCAGCCACAAAAAACGGGAAATACCTACACCATTATGTTCAGCGCTTCGAGTTATGTACGAAAATGTGGTAAATTTCGATTTTTATCTTGAATTAGAGGTGTTTCGGGCCACGCCAGTCATGTTCAGACATGTTAATGTCCGACTGTTGTTTTCATCACAGTCGGAATGAATGAGATAGGCCTGTGATTACAGAACCGTATAAAAGGAGAGAGACGGATAGGTTGCCTTTATAACGAAGACGAGGAACGACGAGGATGAGGATTAGGCCTTAGTGTTGGAGGTGGGCTGGGGGTGTGATAAGGATGCTCCGGCGTCCATAAGTGAGGAAACATCTGAAGTCAAGTCCAACGGCGTGATAAGGGAGCGCCGTCATCCAAAAGCGGGAAGACACCTGGAGTTGGGTCCAACGGTGTGATAAGGGTGTGCCGGCGTCCAAAAGTGGGAAAATGCCTGGAGTCGGGTCCAACGGTATGATAAGAGTGCGCCGGCGTCGAAAAGTGGGGAAACGCCTGGAGTCGAGTCCAACGGTGTGACAAGGGTGCGCCGGGTTCCAAAAGTGGGGAAACGCCTGGAGTCGGGTCCAACAGTGTGATAAGGTAGCGCCGGTGCCTAAAAATGGCAGAGAGTCCGAAAATGTGGAGGTCGACGGAGGAAGGATGCGCCGCTGTCCACTACTAAAGAAATGACACGAGTCAGGTGCATATTTGCTTAATCGTTTCGCTGGCGCCTAGCATCAATGGTAAAAAACTGAAAGTCAGACCTCAGCAGTGATTAATATGCAATCCGTGTAAATTCCTCCTCCTAACATCCCCTCTCGCGTTCTTCTCCTCTCATTTGTTTATGGATACACCACACCCTCCTCTTTTATATGTTCAAAGTGGCTCTTATCACTTGATTATAACAAACAAAGAATGATAAACGGTTTCCTGCGATCATTCCAGATTTAACCAGTCATACATAATTATTTCAGTCAACTATATATAGTCGCGGTCATCCTGATTCAATGCTGTGTTCTTTCCGGCCATATCACTATGTCTTCACGCATCCCTAACGCGAGCTAATGCAAGAGCGTTTGCTTAAGCACTGCTGCCCGATAACAGCTTCATTCACGCTCTGAATGAAACATTTGGAGGCCGGTAACAGTTTCATACATTGATGAATAAAACCGTCCTAGGCTTACACCGCTACGCTCCCGTCTTTGCATCAGCTCGCGCTAATGATGCGTGATGATAAAGTGATATGGCCGCAAAGGAACAACAGCGAATCAGGATGACCATTACTATATGTTTTGAATAGTTCAACAGCTATTTCAGTGGAGCAAAAGGTAGAATTGCCGCGAGAAACTCGATTTGTCCTCTTTGATAGGTCCAGTTTCACATGAAGAAAAGCAATGGAAAAGATGTGGAACGCATTATAAGTGGTATGGCTGAGTTCATTAGGATGAAAAAGGGAAAAAGTCATGCGAGCGAAGCGAGCATTGGGGAAAAGTCTGGAAGTCCGGCGTCAGCCGGACGGCCAGACTGGT
>JBAJFG010000113.1:0-74513 GCA_037903475.1 Ancylostoma caninum | reverse complement strand
AATTTTTTTTAATTTCGAAGAAATCGATAGGTATCTAATGCGTTATCCTCCTCTAACTCCATTTTCAGCTACTTTTCCTTGAGAAGGATTTCCTAAAGGGCTAAAGAGGATATCAGAAGAAAAATCGAGATTAGACTCTCTTCCTTGCAGAAACTTCATCCTAATCCGGCGTTCAGCTGCTTTCGAGCCGATTGCCCTTTAAGAGACTATAGATGAGCTAGCCGACTCAGAGCTACACCTTTTCTCACCATTTTCCCACCCAGAAATTCCCAGTCCCCTCCCGAAAAGAGCTTGACACTTTTCAAATCCGGCTTTCAGCGGGAATGTTAGGCTTCTCGGCCATTCTTCGGCGAAATCCAGCAATAAAAGATGCTATAGCGACTTTTAAGTCTTCTAACCACATGTAACGGCCCGCATGCCTTTTTTAGCATTCGTGGAATCTCCTCGCCCCCGCACATAAAACGTCCCTTAATATGTGTTGAATCAGCTGTGAAATCATATCAATCGTGGGAGTGCCTATAAGGGGAAGGGGGAGGGGGCAATTTATTCAAATAATGCACCATTAACTGCCAGATCATGTTGAGAATGCTTTGAAAGTGGGCTGGTCATTAAATTTGTTCTTTAGAATTTGTATGTTTTTGCAGACACAAAGAAATAGTAGACCTTTCCGAATTTTCCAGCACACGGCCTTATCTGGCCACCCTTTGTATCCAGGAATGATCAAAGATGGAGAACTGTCAAATTCGTCGCTCGATGACGCTTTTTTTGCGAATATGCGATCTGGAACTCTCAGTCAGCTGATGAAACAGCTACGAAAACAGCTCCAAAATTAGCATCAGAACATGTGTACTGAATTGAAATCATGCGATCTGTTTGTGGACAACGATTCTGGAAAAGTAAACGAAATGATCAGGCAGCGACCCTTGATGATCACTGGATTGATACGGTTGGTCTGTGATCAGTGATGATGTCGAGGTTCGAATAGGTTCGAATAGGAGGGCTATTTTCAGCCTGAAAGAGGATCGGGGATGTTCCTAGGGCTCCCTCCCCCCAACAAGCCTAATTATTCCTGGAACTTTTCCTGATTCCTGTCATCTTCACGCGCTGATGAGCAGCTGTCGCTGTGGTTTATCTATTTTTTATTCCGGTTCTGCAAATCCAAGGGTCTTGATGGAACGTTCGTTATCCAGGCTAGCTCATACACTAAAGCTCTGATGATTCACACTGGCGGTTTCTGGATAAAGCCCGATTGGAAATGCCCTTATAAATCGTGGATTTCGCGCAAGTTCCTGAGAAAATTCCGGATGAAATTTGCCTATTTTGTGCGTTCTCAAGGAAGGAAGACCTCACTGGAATTTAAAAAATGTGGAAACCGGTAGATAGTGATTTCTGCTTGAGTTCGAGGTGAATCCTGATAGTTTTCCTGTCGTTTTCCCAAAGCTTTTTCCTCCGTAAGTGGATTTTCAGGCACTTGTGGACTTGTAGAATCGACCACTGCTCTTTTTTCTTTCTTGTGACAAGAACTAAGCTGACAATCTTCGTTAGAGGTTTCCGGCTTTTCCGGCTAATTTTTCATGCTACTGCTCATTTTTACTCACACCAGGACATACATATCTGACCACTATCCGTGGCGAAAATAGACTGGCAGATCATTATTCGGGATTCATGCTAAGAAATATTAATAGGATATCGATTCAGGGGAAATTATAGCCGGGTATTGAGGAAGTGGTTCGAGGAAAACCGGTTTCCTAGGAAATTTCGGAGGGCGAGAGATCAACGGTCGTTTACTCTCACCGCCAGCGCAACTAATCCCTCTCGTACACGACATAAATCACACTCATTTCCGGATACGAAAGAGTTCCAGCTCCAACTCCGGGTTTTCTCCAAATCAGACAACTACTACCACAGTGCTTGGCTATTCTGCAACTTCTCCGGGCTTCCCCTGACCATAGTTGGGACAGTTGTCGTAGTAATACATCGATTTTTGCCATTAGTAAATGGGAGCGTTTTGTCAACAGCCATGAGATTCCGCTTAATTTATAGAGACGTCACTCAAAAATTAGTTATAAATAGGTTGGTAACACAATGACGTCGTGCCTGCGTTTCTAAAATACGCAACATTACACTAACCACTAACACGCTGTTATTGATCCATGAAATTCCGCAAAATTACGTGATTTCACTGGTGAGTCTCCTAATGGGGTTCTTTGACACGTCTCATGCTTCTTGGGGATGAACAACAAAAACAAAAGCGAGACCTGTTCGATGATCGTTGGCCATTCATAAACAGCAGGTCAGTGTATTTCAATGTAGATTTGGTAACTCCAAAAAATGCAGACAAAACACATAAATAGTCGTAAAAGTGCAGAATGTCAGGCGTGGAGCTTTGATGCAATTTTTCGGCGAATGTTTGCCTATGGCGCACTATGACGTGACTGATCAAAAGACTGTGAACTGCGAACCCTCTAGAAACGGTCAGACGCGGAGCAGTGACGGGGGGGGGGGTAAGTTGTAGTGGTTTGCTGGAAGTGGTGTGACGGGCGCTGATAACGCCACACTGGAGCCGAGGGGCTATTTTTAGGGCAGTAATGACAGCGTACGAACAGTTCAAGCTGCTGAAGTTCACATGACCACTCAATCAGCACGCGGAACAATGCGAAAACATGACCCAATCCACATGATAACTCCTGGTGAGAACGTGACAGTCCGCAGTACGTCGGAATAGTGGGCAGAATAAGAAATACGCTCCCAGAACTCGTCACATATGCGAACGTCCGGGGTTCACAGATTAGAGGTTACGTAGCCGAGATCTGGCACGGAAATCAAGACGAATCCGGGAAGTGGGGCGCTTCCGGTTAGCGCCCGTACATGGAGGTTGACTCAAGCGCTCTGTTTGTATAAGGTTGTGCATTATTGCGTGGGTTGTGTGATAAGTGCATATTTTTCAGACCAAATACTGAGGGAATGTGGCAAACAGGAAATGACGGCAGCGCAAGTGCGGGCTGGTTAAGGCGCGTAGGCAAATGCCAACTTTTCCCTCAATAATAGGGTGTGTTTTGAATAAGATTCTCGGAAAAGGGGATGAGGAAAGCAGGAAGGAGGAAAATGATAGGGAAAGGAAGTCAGGTACTAAATTTTACACCAAATAATCTCACCTGTGGCCTTACAAGGGCTCTAGAACGGATAGAGGGCACGGAGTAAATTTTAAAAATATTGTTCCATAAGAGTTTTTTTCCTCATAGGAAAAAAATTCCTGGAATTTTTTTTTCCTAATGGAAAAAAATTTCCTGGAAATGGGTGAAAAATGGATGAAAAGTAGTGAAAAAGAGAAAAATGCATAGTTCACCTTAATTAACCCAAAATGCACAAGAGATTGCAAAAAAAACAGAAATTTCTTAGAAAATTTTCTTTACCCAGACCTTTTCACGGAGAGAGTTGGGGTAGGGAGCCTTCCTGAACAGCTATAGTACTTTACTTCCTCAAAATTGCCATATTAAACTGCAATATTTATCTCCTATCATTTTTTCCTCTTTCTCTATCCTCTCTCAAGCTTTGCTTCTTTTCAATTCAGTCAAAACTGCGAAATTTTGAGGATCGCAACCTCCTCCACGATTTCTAATCTCTTTCACATCGTCTCTCCTCATCTTTCTCCTCTTTTCTCCTTTCATACGCGTACATTTCTCATGTTATCACTTCTACATCAGCACCTTCATCCAAATCCTAGACATCATTGCCAATATCCGTGGAAACAGCGGCTTAACAACACACCCCCTCTATGATCCACAGCTCATCCTGCTCCGATTTTTGTTTACTTCCATCCCGAAATTGTCTAGACAACGCGGAATACAAAGCGCCTGGACATTCATGCAATTCTAAGCGAAAACCAGAGACCTCGGCCATTCCTGAAGCCATTCCAAAATTAGCAACATTTTCTGCAATTGCCTTTCCAGAAAATTTCTGCAGCTGCACTCGGCGATAAGAGAGTCGTAGAGATAAGAAAGGCAATTTGCAGATGCAGAAGCAGCAGGATCATGTGATTCTCCAGGAAGAGGTCTCGAGAAGGCGACAGTGCCTAGCCCGTCGTAATGGTGCTATGGTCTTGGTGAACCCAAGAAAGTGTGGCGCTCAGCACTTGAGTGAGCAGTTTTTTTTCTTTTCGCAATGCTTGCTGCAGAATCGTGCAAGTGCACGGGACGCGGGCTGCAGAACGACGACCTCGTATCGAGCGGGCTTGCCCTTGCACCCCGTCGTGATGCATTTTCTAACAGAGTTCGAGAATTCCATGAAAATGTGCCCGCTTCTCGTAGTCCTTAGCTCAGCGAATGGGGCTGTTTATCAAGCGGAATAGTTCACAGTAGGACGAGGGGAACAACCCAACTCGGGTGACCTAGTCATTCTCAGGAAAGGTGCCTCCGTCCTGGAAAATGGATTGCGCCTCATGGGGAGGGGTTGGCAGAATGAGAGAGGGATGTGGAGAGCAAGATTGGGATATTATCCTGGCCTTTCTCCCGATTTCATGGATCTGAAGAAGTGATTCCTCAACGCCTTGTTATCCGACCAGTTGTCTGGGGTAAAGGAGCCCCTAGCTGGCCCGCTCGTTAACCCCTAACCTCCATAACCCTGCTCTCCATTAGGTCATAGCTCGGCTCTGATAAAAGAACTCCGATCATCAAGGACTCCATGACATTTTTTCGTCCGACTAAGGTCACAGAGCTGCCAATTGACCTTTTACAAATGTCCATTGGATTTAGAGGTCTAAGTGACGGGAGCGTAAAATTTACCAAGGACAGGGTAATGAAATTTACCAGGGAGCAATTTTTCTACAAGATTCAGCGTTGAAATAGTGATCCAACTTACAGCCCCGATTATTAAGTGGTAATCCGGCATAGAAAAAATTTTCAAAAATAGTCTAATTCCACAGAAAAAAGAGCTACCTCTTATTAAATGTGGCCATATTTGTGCATAAAGGAAGTAGAGTGTAATATAGAGACTATGAGCCGCACAGAGACCCAGAGAAGCAAAGAAATGCATACCTACAACAATATTTTTCTCATTAAACTTGCCCTTGCGCTGTTTTTTCTGCCTTTTGCCTGCCCTTTGCCACCAAACCTTGACCATTTGATGAATTCTGCTCCAAACAAAATTCTCATAATTTTCTGCAATGCTCCAAACGACAAGATGAATTCTGCTCCAAACAACAAGATGACTACACAGATCACAACTATAAAACGCCTGTCACATTGGTCTATTAGAGATGTTTGATAGCCGGCACGCACATCTACACACAACACACAACATTCGACGCGATCGTAAACAATTTCGTCGGGGGATTTTCGTCTTCTAAGGGTGGTTCGTAGAACACGCGCATATCCATGGAGAGATTAAAAAACAACACAAGAGGAAGAGTTCCTGGATAGCTGGAGGAAATTTCAGGAGCAGTAGGGAGGGACGACGAAGGGATTTTGTGGAAATACCGGTGGAATCATGAGTTGATGGCTATCTTTATCTGGAAAAACCTGAATAGATAACCTTAAATATGAACTGTGTGAATCCATGATGTCGGTGCCTAGGGTGGAGGACACGCGCGATGACCTCTACTGGGGTGAAAAACGCCCGAAAGACATTGAACACTGGCACAGATCAGGACAGACAGTGAAAAGGCTGCAAAAGACATTGTCGGGGTCATAACTAGCAGGTTATCTGATGGGTTACTGGAAATTCAGCCGTGAAAATTGCCAAAATCCATGGGAAAACGCTATAATAATAAAGCAAGAGGTCCAATTTTTACAGACTCCTACGGATAGAACTATTTTAGAAGTCTCTTAACAAGTCCAAGAGACCAAAAATCAAGAATCCACAGAATTCTTTTCGCGATTCGGAACTGTACTCTAGTTCGTTACATCTTCAATATCAGACAAACATCTTTTTCCCCTAAGAGAACTCGTCCATTTCAAATATAATTGCCATAGAACACGCTCAAGACATGAATTATGTTATTTTCAAGCGTTTCAAAATCGACAGAGATGTTCGCTGTTCACAGATCACGCCTTGCCTGATTGTCAGATAATAAATGGGCTGGAGAGCGGGAAATTCGTCCGGCTATCAGAACAGTTCGGAATATAGTAGGTCAGAGCTGAGAAACTCGTCCATTGGCTTCCTGCAATGAAAACGTTATCTGTTTAGATGGATATAGAGCAAAAATGTGGAAAGAGGACAAACAACGGAGGCAAACTCGTACACATCTTGGAAATGGAGAGGCCAACGAAATGAGGATGAGAAGAGATGTGGATCGGAAAACTCGCCCAGGTATCACTTAGCCCTGTTTTCTGAAGTAACTATACCATAGGCATAGCGTCAGCAGTGAGAAAAGCTCAAATGTGTCTATGATGCCGTGATTTCAAGGAATAATATTTAAGCTCAAGCATCACAGTGCAAAACATGCATATCGATTGCAATAGCAGGATGTGTGCGCACTGCAGCACACCAACCACTATGAATCTAGATTTCCAGGCTTTCCTTGCTTTGACTGAATAGTTTCCGCGTTTGGCCTGTGCTTTCCTTTACAGATTTTCCGAGTATATGTTTATGATTGTTTTCAATACCCCATTTGAGAAATCATTCCATTTCTAGTCGATTTATAGCCAAGCGCTCGGGTCCTATCGCAAAACCGCGTCTTGCTAACGTCACTGCTGATATGACCACAAAATTCAACGTCCTATGCCATAAAATTTGTTGAAGCATGCACCCGCCTCATATACGGAGCATGTTAGTTAATCTTTGGTAACTTCCGGAAGCAGCGAAATTCTTTGAAACCGTAGGAAATTGTTCTGTGTTCATAAAAGGCAAAAATATGCGAAAGAATCGCAAAGCTAACGTCAACGACGATTTTTTCTTTTCAATTTATTCTACTAATGTTCTTTCTTTGATTACAGCCAATGATTCAATGACGAACGATGAATGAATTATCCAAAAAATTCCCGGATTTCCTATGAAATTCAAAATAATCGCTTTATTACACTTTCTGCAGGCTTATCCACTCCTCCCCAGGGGACATGTGCAAAAATTATACTGATAATTGAAGTCGTAAACGAACGATGGCGAAATATCAAGTCCATGAGGAACACTGTGGGAGGGGGGGGGTGACTCGCATCACACATCGGGGGCTAGAGTGACATGAACACAACTGGTAAACATGGCCCGAGATGGCACGGCCAGTCCCGGCGCCATCGTTACGCAATGTTTCGCTGATCAGCTGATACTTTCAAAGTATAAACTCCAGGGAAGCAATCAATATGCATGAAATATATAGGATGAAGAGGTGTTTAAAGGACTTGAAAAGCAACATCCTCAAATCAGCTCAGTTATGAAATGAGGAAGTATATCAGTAACAGCTATGTGGCTGAAGAAATTTCCTGGGATTTTTTTCCTGGATAACTGCAATTATTTTCTGGATAACTGCCACTGGTTGAAGCAAAAAGCTGCATTTTCAAGGATCGATAAGGTGTCCGCCAATTAAGCCACTCAGAATAGCAACAACCAGCAAAAACAAGAGGGCATTGCGAGTGGAACAGCACAGCCAGGGCTTTTCCACATCCATCTCATTCCAATAACTCAGCCAGTAACTAATTAGGGACACACATGCACACAGAAAAGTGCACCAGAATTTAAGGAAAATATAGAAGATTGAAATATGGAAGGAAAATACAGAGGTGGAAGCCTATTTACTTTTATTTTTCCAGAAATTTATTTTGTTTTCTACACATTTATCTAAGCAGCAGGTTGATGCGATAGAATACCACTATGAAAATGGCCCTTTTAAGGATTTCAATGGAGAAATTGAGGGATAAATGGACGACATAGGATATTATTACATTTTCACAGAATTCTTGGATAATTTTCTAAACGAATTTTTAATTAATTTCGATTTTTCCTGGAATACATATGTGAGCTTTAAATTTCTTGCCTGGACTAGCGCTTTACTACATATATATATGGAATTGTTGCTGTTACCCTTGTGTCATAGGATTCCAAGCAGCATGGAAATCACAGAATTTCCACAGCAATTTTCCAGAAAATCCACAGATTTCTCAGCGATTCCCAGCCGTAATTGGGCTAAATCATCACCATATTATTATTACAATACAATTACCTTAGATTACTGAAAACTATTCACTACACTACCATATTCTACTATACTATGCTGTACTATGGTGTGCTATACTACTATTTCTACTACTACATTCTACTATGCTATGTTGTACTACACCCTCTCTACTATACTATTTACTATGTGGTTATATTACTACACATAATCGCATCATTACTATACTCCATATCCTCTAATATACTACATAATACTGCATAATATCATGGATTACTATTTCTACTATTTCTACTATAGTCTATTGTACTACTCCGTACTACATTGTACTGTACTAGTACTATACTCTACTGTGCTCTACAATTCTCCGCTATACTAAATCACTACTGCATAGTATCATTAATTGCTATTTTTGCTATACTCCATTGTACTATGCTGTACTATTCCGTACTATACTACTACTATACTCACTGTACTGTACTTACTATTGTCCACTATACTATATCATTACCGCATAATATTACTAATTTCTACTTCTCCAATAGTCTACTATACTATACTGTACTATATCGTACTATGTATACTACTGTTATACTCTACTGTATTCTACTATTCCACTATTCTACAATTGATTTACATAACTATGCATCATCGCATCATTACTATACATTTGTATTACTACTAATACTACTACATGTTACTATTAGTATCGGTCTTCAATCACCAAACTTTCTTTATTACATATATATATATATATATATATATATATATATATATATATATATATATATATATATATTAGCCACTTTCTGAACATATAGTACTTAATAGCCACAGATGAAATAGCGAGAGATTCTCTGATGGGTGTAAGCTGGTTTGTCGTTGGATTTCGCTGTGGACATACGTGTTTGTTCCGAATTTTATATTTAGATATTCTACAGTTTTTGTTACATGTTTCTGAGTTAGCACCCTCTTGATCTGTGCTGCTTTATTTCTCTATTGCCACTAATTACATGCTTATCAAAAGACCGTAATTGCACAATTGCTCGCCGATAGTGCACGAAACAGAAATCGCGTCAATTAAAAGAAGAATAATATTTAATAATGTCGCGTTAACCCAATGAGCAAAGAGCATATTGGATAAAAATACAGAAAACTCTGCAGGGAATCAATCACCATCAGTACTTTAGCGCTAGGGGGAGTAAATAATTGAAAGCTATAAAAAATGCACTTGAAGGAGCGCTTAAATTATTTTTCCAAGGGCAAAATTTCCCGCTAATCGCAGGAAAGCACACGATCTCTTAATTTTATCTTGAGTATCACGTCCGCTACGTACTTCCGCAATCACAGAACGCGTCAGGTTTCAAAAAAATATCGGAAAGGCTTCAAAGAGCGGAGTGCAGCAAGGATATTTTTTTCCGAAATTTGTAGGAAAAAAACCGTTGAGAAGCAGGAAGTTCGGGAAAAAAACTGTATCTAAACAAAGACGCATCGGCAACATTACAACCGCCACCACCCGGTAGTTGTGTAATATTGCGTGACAGTGAATCGTACGTGGCCCGCGGGTGCACGACATGAGCTGCACGTGCTGATGGCGTGCTTCTCTTGCAGTCGGCGATGAAGTGCGTCGTAAAGGTGAAAGATGGAAGGCATAGCCACCGGACGGCCGGCCGATGCTATTGATAGATGACTTGAGGGCATTTCGGAAAAGAGAAAACCATAGCAAAGAGGAAGCGGCCGCTGCTTGTTTGTTTACTTACATATTTGCTTATTGATTCATTTGTTTACTTTGTACATTATGTCAACAGACAAACTGGTTGTTAGGTTTTATAGGTATAAAATACCGAAGGGAATGAAGTGGTGGTATAATACTTGAGAAATTACGAAAAAAAAACTAAGAAATGAGAGGGAAGCTGCCATTGAATGAATGAATGAATGAATGAATGGATGGATGAATGAATGAATGAATGAATGAGTGAATAAGTGAATGGACAGCAGGAGGGAGAAAGCCCATAGTTTTAGTGATTTTTAAAATATTCTATAAAAAAGTTGTTCGATATGCTGGCTAATGCACAATGGTAGGATTAATTTTCTACAATAATTCTGCTCAGGATCCCGTTTATTTCCACTGAGTCCAGGAAAAGTTTAAAAATCGATATTTAGCCGGGGCCTGTCTGATTTTAAACCACTTTTTTGCACTTTTTCCCGGGTTCGGCTGACTTTTCTGGACCTTTATAGAGTTCAGGCAATTTTGGGAGGAACAAACAAGGAGGGCAAAATTATCCTTGCAAGAAATCACCATGGAATGTAAATTCCATATCTCATTTCCCTGTAAATGTAGCTAAAATCAATACTCAGCAAGTTTTTTGGCAAAATTTTAGATCTTTCTTTTTGATGGTTAAGTTCTATAACAGTGTAATCTTCCCTGATCCTCTAAATGTTCCCAGTAGATCAAACATGAAACACCTTCATTCGTCTACCATGTGATTGATAGTTATTTTGGTGTGTTTCATAGTCAACCGGTCATATTGCAGATTTTTTGAACACTTCCGTCAGCGATTATGTTGTTTGCCAAAAAGAGCTCATGGTGAATCCATACATCCGTTTCCGGATGAAAACTAGTTTTGCATCCTTTTGTGCTTTGCTCCTGCGCAACTGTGACTGGTGAAAATACTCCTGCAGCGAGAGCATGGCGATTTTCAAAATGCGTCAACAGGGGCGAAGTACCTATCAAAATTAACAGCAGTTCACTGATTTACAGTCTTACTAGCTCAAAATTACTAGTAAAAGTACACTTCGAGGTCGCAGAATCGAAATGAAACGTGAAATGGAACGAAATGAAATGAATAACTGATTGAAAGAGTAGAACGCTGGTTTGATAGTGTAAAATTGATTCACAAAAGCAATTATACGCACAGTACAGTACAGTACAGTAGACTTTTTAGCTACCGTAATCCCTGAGCTGCATGGAGTTTGTTTGATGATCGATCGATCAGTGAACAATTGTCGGGTGTAGAGAACAAGTTACTTGAAGTTCTCCTCCATGGGAGTTTGCAAAACAATCTTACAATCACAGAACAGTGATGGTGAGCAAGGACGATGTCAAGGAGCATATTGGCACGGTTAGGGTAACTAGGAGCTTAGAGTACTTACAGTACCTAGCCCTTAACTTGGATAACCCTCCTTCCTTGATGAATAGTTCCGAAGCAGTTTCAAGCTTACCACTCATCAATTTTTCCTTCTATGAGTAGAATAGGAGCCTTGCAAAGGCTTTTAACTCCTTGGCTTTTTATTGAAGCACAGTGGACATACGCCACCATTGAGATCACCCAGGGTAAACGTGCTAGTGCCTGCTCTAACTATGGCCAAATCTAGGGTTTTTGTACGTTCACCCAGGGTAATTTCAACAATAGATGACAGCCCAGCAGAACCAACATTTTAACCCCTTGCTTCTTCACTGAAGTAGAGCCGACGCGCACTGTTAAGATTACCCACGGTAGACGTACTCTGCGTAAGTCATAGCCAAATTTGAGGTGTTAACATGTTTACCCAGAGAAATTTCAGTGGTGCTAGTGATATAACAATAATCACACTAATAGTATTACAAAAATGAGATTACCCAGCGTAAAAGTGTTAACGCCTTGTCAGCGATGCGTAATCTTGGGGGCGTTCAAACTTTTACCCAGGGTAACCTCAGTTATGCATGCGAGCCCAGGTTGAGCGTTGAGCCACGTCGCGATAACTAGGGTTAATTGCTGTGGAACTGGAAAACTCAAGGCCTCAAAGCTGAAGTGACGTCATAGAGTACTCGAAGCGATTTTTCCTGGTTCGTCGAGTTTCTATGCATTAATTACAGCCATAGGGACATCTTGTGCGCCAAATTAACCACTCACCGATCCGTCTATTGACCTAAACGACCCAAACTCTCGGTCTTCTAATTGTTTGACTGTTTGGCCGAGCTGAACGCGAACCGCGAAGCGCGGAACTGAATTCGGCGGAGCCATAAAACTAGCTGCACAAAGTGATAGATCAACTGATCAGTTGATCTGTTTGCGTTACTCCTCATCCTCACACAGATGAATGTCTTCGCTGCCATTTCTCAACGCATGACGTCGACGCACCCGGGAAACGGCGCTGGCAATGGCCCGCGGGACATAAAAACTGCCCTCACGAAATGGACTGCACTCTATTCGAGAGCGAAAAGTCAAGAAATCAAAAGCCGCGTGCAGTGAGAAGCCGAAAAAACTCGCTCAGAATCCAAACAACATCCTAGGATTCTCAGGATGTGAATGGATGCTGGATAGCTTGAATGGCTTGCCCCACTGACTAGAATCCGATAGCCGAACCTGGCTGGGATGGTGCTGTCAGGGGATTCTTTAGGGATTTCACAGGATATCTTGTGATCCTAGGTGGAGTTAATTCTCTTCTGCCGCAGTCGTAAATCTTACAGAGCCGAAAGGTAATTGTTAGAATGTATATTTAGGACAGAATACAAAAAGAATAACTCAATTTATTTAGTTATTCATCCAGGACTAGATCCGAAGAGCTCAAATGTTCAGAAAAGAGGTGGACCCAAGTGCCTCCTCAGTCACTCCTGAAAGAATGTATTGTATCATCTTTCTCGAGCACCCAAGCTATAGGCTTGTTCGAAATCGAGTTTTCGAATTTCGAATAAATCGACAAGTATCTAATGCATTTTTCGGTCCTAACTATGATCGTTATCCAGGAAAACTTGAGGAAAACAAGCATAGTGAAATCGTAATGATCTAATGAGTTAGGAGGAAAATAAATATTGGCAAAGGCTGGAAAAAACCTGGAAAAATCTTGAGAAAACATTCCTGGAGATGGCATAATACATCACGTCAAAGTTGCTGCAGTAAAAAATACAGATTTTCCCTGAAATTCCTACTATACATAGAACCAAGTAATGTATTCGATGTGTTCGAATTCGAATATTCGATTGAATAAGTCGACAATTTGGAAGCCAGGAAAGTAAAGAGCTCTGGAGGAGACCTAAGAAGGGCTCCATGGCTTTCTCTTCCTCGAATATTCTATATTTTTTTCAATCTGTTCCTGAATTATTGGTCAAGTTGATTGATTTATTCCGGTATTTTTTTGGTCCACAAGATAATTTTTATCCCTGTTATCATTTTATATTTCCATGAATTCCATGTCTAAAGGTTATGGATACTAGCGAGAAAAGAGCATTCGGTTTCCTGGGAATTTCACGAAAAATCTCCCGAAAAATCGTTCTGGAGCCGCCATCCATAGTTGAAAAAATTTCCTATCATCACTCTTACTTATCACCATACCCCAATAATATTTTTCCAAAAAATGCGCTGCAAACTTGTGTCCAATTCCACACCTGCACAGATTCGCAGCCACAGACCGGTTCAGCACAGTTCGCCTCAAACATCATATATTCACTGCTGCAGAACTGGATTTCCACTAATTATAGCTCATAAGTACCACCTCACAAAGTACGCAACTACACAAAACATCGCCAACAGGTGCACATAAAGTTGCCCCAATGCGAATTCATCGACAGAATCGCCATGGAAAAACAAAACAACGCATAAATGCAGCCGCGTAATGGCCAGCGCACCGTTGGGGGAACAGGTTACCGGTCGAAGAGGGTAGAATCAACAAGTGGAACAAGGAAGTGTGGCGAATGTTGTGATGAGCGAGGGGTCAAGAGCGTTTATACTTCTAGTTGAGGAGTGAAATGTTCGATGTCAGTAATGGGAGCAGTTGTTCAGGGATTGGAGAGAAGGAGGAAAAAAATAATGCTCAGCAAGAGTTGCAAACCAGGTAATGAGCGAGCTATTTACACATGTTTAATAGTTACGTTTGATTAAAATAATAAAATATATAAATGATAGTAGAATATTAAATTTAACGTTAGTTTTAATAGTTTAATAGTTTAATAGTTGTAATAGTCACGATTAATGATTAACGATTTACGACCGCTTGCAGGAGTAATTTGAAATACAAAAGTTCATTCTCCAAATATTTTACAACTGGCTAACAAAATTTTTGTTATCTACTTACTTATTTGTAATGCCGTAAGTATAATACTCGACATGGATTATACCAGCTTCTGCGCTCCGTTTCAAACCTATCGAGCTCCAAGCGCACGGCCGCGTCGCGGCTAAGCCCTTTAGTTGTCATTGGCTATGGAAACTTTTCAAATGGTTCTTATTCTTAGCGTTGAAACCTTAGGAAAATGTGCTAGCCATGATATAGCCGGAATTCCTATCTAAAAACACTGAATCTTTCTAAATCTTCCTAAGCCCGAAATCCTGGAGAAATCCTGGAAAGATTTCTGGAGCCATATTATTTCTCACTTGGCTGTAGAAGATTTTACTTTCCTCAATTGCTCAAGTATGAAGAGAATCCTGGAATTAATATGCAGCTAGCACCTCTTACAGCTTTTTGGCTCATCTATGACTGTCGCAGTTACAGAAAAATCTAGAAAAACTCCTCAGATATGCGGAGAAACACAAATATTTTCAAGAATTCCATAGAACACCGCTGTTGCTCAGTAACAGAGCCATGTTGACCGCTTATACGTCCAGAAGAAATCGTGGCGAGCGGTGACTACTAAATACTATTTACACTTAGTGACAGCCGCGTGAGAATGCGCAGCGTGATCTCTGTCTAGCGCTGATAATCACCCTCACATGGCCTCGTCTACGTTGACAATCAGTCGAGAATCTTCCGCTCAGGACCGACATCGTCAATAAGAGGGAGTGGGGGGGGGCAAATTTTGCTATAATTTTATTGTTATTGACTTTATTTCTTTTGTTTCCTTGTTTGTTTATCTGTTTACTTCCATTCTACAGGTGTGAAACACCAATAGGGAAGTAACAGTGTGTGAGTACTCTGGGGTTAACTCTCACCCCAGGGGTTCACGAGCGGATTTATCTATAACCTTTGCTTCCAGACAGGAATTCTTTCGGGGCGCTGAGTGGTTGGTAGATTCCCCCGGTGAATCTCTTCTACCCTCCTTTTCCTTCCTCTTCCTAACTCTGTTCCCTTGGTGCAAACTTGTCTCTTTGTATTTAACTACTTTGAATCTATGATCCTATAGAAGCATTTCCCCTTAGCAGTAGAGTAAATCACGTTATCTCTAGATATTTACGCTGCAGACTCTTTTCTTCTTGACGTAAGAATTTCTTTATTCTGTAAATGCCAAGATCACTGCGTTGTAGCAAAATTGGCATTTATATCTAACGATAAACATTATATTATATTCGTACCCAGACTGCCTCCGTCACACTGCGTGCGCTTACTATTAAATAACATAGTCATTGTATTTGAATTCGAATATTCGATCCCGAATAATCGAAAGTTCGGGAGTTCGAGAAGAAGAGTAAGGCAGGCCTGGAGGAAAAATAATAGATACTGCACGGCTTTCTCCTTCTCAGATTTTTAATTTTTTGAATTGGTTCCCGGATACGTACTTGAATTATCCAAATTCTTCAGCTTTTATTCGGTTCTGGATGAATCAGAAGGTTATTTCTGGTAGTTCATGAGTTGAGATGGATAATTAGTGTTTTACGTCATAGGGGAACGTCGGAGAGTGTAAAGATGGTGGTAAAGGTAGTGGTAACGGTAAAGGTGAAGATAGGCGTGAAACCGACGAGGTAGTGAATGTTGATCTTTTTTTTTCATTTCTGTAGTCTTGCTTTATTTGTAGGTCTAATTTGTGTCTAGCTTTAAGAAATTATATGGAAGATAAAAGGAGCTCAAAGTTATGATCTACTTGGCCTAAATCAATAATTAGAGTGAAGTCAAATGCAAAAACATTTTTATAATCCTTTATAACGTTCAACTTTATTCTAGCTCTTCTAAGTACAACCTTGTAGTTTCTGATTATTTCGTCCCATAGAACCCTCCAAGAACAGCCACCCATATAATTCTCCGACGCCTTCATAATCAGTGCATTTCCTAATACAACTCGTACGTACGCGTGCGCACGATTTCTGGGTAAAGCTGTTGTGTCGCGTGTAGGACAGCATTTCTAATGGTTAGGATTTCCCCGTATCCGAACTCCGACTGCACTCTGAGGGCACTGTCTGCAGATTCGCGCGAACATGACAAATTCTGGGCACTTTGTCGGGGGAAGTGGCTGAATTTATGCTGGAGATGCACTGAATTCTGCGCACTACGCACTTAGTTCGATATGTCTCCTGGGACTTTGAGCAGGAATTGGAAGAAGGAGGAGGGAAGCGAAGTAGAGAAAAAGGTTTTTTTTGGGTGGCGGGGGGGGGGGCTTAGAGGAAGGTAATGGAAATGAAGGATCATAAGTTAAAATCAAGAGATTCTGTAAACAATATATCACACATCTATGTTCAATCATCCAATTCTTATACTTTTTCTCCCCCCCCCCCCCCCCCCCCACCCCCCACCAATTTTTTTCTTTTTTCATTTCTTTGATGTGTAATAAAGATGTACGATTTTCAAAGAACGTATGTACGACGCCGCGACGCAATAGGGAGATAATTAACTGCTTAGCGACTGTAAACAAAAACAACATGCAAATGGAACAACGACGAGTAATAATCCTCAAAAATTTGTACACAAGAATTTCCATAAATAGTCAACATTATTTCTAGGGATTTCTAAAAAATAAAGGAGAGAAATCTCGTTGCAACAGGTACTACTACAACTGAATAAGTATTCCCAACCAGTAAGTCAATTTACTAAAAAGGAGACAGTTAAAGGCATTTTTTTTGTATTTTAGAAGGGTTCGGAAATTTCTCTCCTCCTGTCTATTTGTTTCTATTCATTCAATTATTTACTTCATTCAATCAATCATTCATTCATTCATTCATCCATTCATCCATCCATTCATTCGTTCATTTATGCACTCGTTCACCTCTCTTCGCTGATTCACTCACTAAAACCTGCGCCTCTCATTTCCTTTGCCCTTTCTGGTGATCCTTTTCTTTCTTTCTTTTTATCGTTTTCTTTTGCCGCAAATTCTCCTTCCTTTCTACCCTTCTTAAAAAATTCAAAATTCACTTTTCTATTTACTTGTTTTTCTTTTACTTGCCTCTTGTCCTCCTGCATTTCCGACAATTTTTCTTCCTCTTCCTGATAACTAGTTAGACTGATGGATAAGTTATTTTGAGGTTCAGGTTAAAAATAGAAAAATTGTGAAATTTCTCAGCATTCCAATAACAAGATCGAGGATCAAAATAAAATTTTGTGCTATATTAAGAAACCCTTCAATTAATCTTTTTTGTCGGGCACAGCCAAACTTCCTGAAAAGTGGCGATGATCAGTGGCCACTTATTGTCTAAAAGGCAACAACTTGTGTCAGTTGTCCTGTTCTCGATTGAAGATCAGGGAGCGTCACAAAGCAAAATGATGTTTACAATGTGAAGAGTGAGGGTAAACTTTAAAACAACGTTAGTGCAAAATGTAAAGGTCGCGAGGACAAAGGGTAAAAAGCAGGAATGAATGAACAGATGATCAGTTGTCGTGTGCAGCTAAGCTCTGAGGAAGAAACAGCAGCGCGACGAGGCTCGTGACCGTCTAGAGCCAGAGATCCACACACGGCGGATCTGTGGTTTGGCTTCGTCGCACACGGGGCGCGAGACGGGGGGCAACAATGTGACGGAGTAGTTCCTCATAAGTTTTATTGTTAGGGGGGACCACCTAGAAATTAAGGAGGGGGGGGGGGTTCCAGAACATATGGGATGTCTCCTGGGAAATCTGGTAATTCTTCTACGCACAGGAAGATTAGATGTACATAGAGGATTTCTATAGGAATTCTTAAGCTTTGGAGGAGTTTACCGGGGTTTGGATTCTGTATATGTATGGATAAATAACGTACTTAGAACTCAGCCACAGAAAAATTTCGAGAGAAAAGGAAGTTTGAGTGAAAACTTCCTGGAAACGCCCAGAAATGCCCCGGATAACTCCCGGAAACCCGCGCTGCAACCTCGATGCTGCACCGGTCTACTTCCTTATCTGACCGGCATCATGACCGTACATCGTACACGATTGTACGACCTCTGTGTTTTGGTGAGTTGTTGACGATGTGTGTGAGTGAGAGAGTGACTAAGCACTCACATTGAGTAGCATATTCGGTATTTACACGCTAGCTGAACGCTCAGCAACGCATAAACAAACGGCAAAGCTGCTTCCGGTCTGAGTTTGAACGCGTTTCAATGAGTAATGTAGTCCTTCGCTGGGGACATTCGGGATGAGGCGGAAAAATTTGGCAGAAAATGGAAAAATAAGAGGTTCTTGGAAGATATGAGCTACAAGAGGGCAAAATCATGCGGGAAACTCCCCTTCTGGCGTGAGTTTGGACGAGTTCCAAGCTCAAGCTCAGCTTCTATGTAGTTCCTTATCCTGGACATTTGAACAAAGAACGAAAATTTTGTTCGGAGGTAGTCAATTTTAACCTCATCAATCCTAGATCTCTAAAATGGTATCCAAAACGAATTTGGATGAGTTTTAACTCACATTTCTTAGTACTTTGAACGGAGGAGATGGGAAATTCGGAACAAGGGTAAAACCTCGACGAGATAGTGGTTAAAGGCATAAAAACGGTCTAGCTTCCTGGTAATTACTCACCCACTTATTTGTTTGTTTATTACTCATTACTCATTGGAGAGGGCTCGGATGCATCATTGAAAAGATATGTAGTCCACACCCGTGGGTATTATTACCCCATGGGTAGCACCTAGGTATAGATAACGTGTGGGTAAACATGTTGATAGGCGTCGGGTAAGGGTAAATTTGAGGGCGCTAACATGTTTACCCTTGGTAATCTCAGTGATGAATGCTGGCCCTGGGTTATTTCGGCTTACGTAATGCACCGCTTACTTGGCATTTCACGAAATTGTGTACAAATTTGATGTATCCTTGAAAAATCATGTCCTGGCCACCTCTCGAGCCCTTTTCCGGATTTGTTTCTGAGCATATTAGTTTATAACTTATAGTAGGTTAGGGTGGTGCTACTTTTTCTCTGCTGTAGATGTAAACAAGTAAACAAAATATATGCCCTGTGGACTGTTATGAAAACACTTTTTTTTATTCGGTGTATTAATTTACAAAGACTATTCTTCTTCTATTACTGCATCTCTATTTCTACTCAAAATTTATTTATACTTCAAAACAAGTATAAACCCACCAATCGCTCACCCACCCGATGAATCTCATCTAACCGGGAACAATGTCACCTAATCCGATACTAGGCAACAAAATCCAGTTGTTTTGGCCAGCAGCCAACGACATCGTGGATGTTTTTGTGTTGGTCGCGGGAGTGTGTTCGTTTCTGTCTCGTTTGTTTCCCCGCATCCAGCCGTGCTGACGACGGCGGCGCGGGTTCCTCAAAGGGGCCTAAAAAGCGGGACGCACAGCTATGACACCTCAGAATTGGCGCAGCGCTTCCAGCACAGTCTAATTACACGCTGCGTTGTCGATTACCAAATGAGATACGGTAGAAGTATAGTCGGTACCAGTTGGTACTAGTTGCGCAGCTGCTGGCGCTTATGAGAAAGTCGGGAGGGTCGTGTCGTGGCGCGCGGTGGTCGGCGGTCGGGTTCGAACCGGACACCACCGGGTGGTGGGAGCCGTCGCGAGCGGACCGACCGGTGCTAGGGGTCAGCGCGCTCAGGCGTGCAGGCTGAACTGACCGGGTTAGGCGGAATCCGGATTTTCAGGCTTGGGGACAGGCTCTGAAAAAGCCCGGCCTTGAAAATCGATCCTGTGAGGGTTCTTTGGGTCAGTTTGGCGCGGGAAAGCAGTTCCTCGTGAAGAATCGGGTCCAGAACTTTCTAAACTCCCACAAAAGGGAGGAGAATCCAAAAATCATGGATTCACCCCTTAGATAGCTCTGAAACACTTCGTTGGCAATATAACAGCGAAAACTATGCACGTATCAGAGCTTTGAGGGAAGCAAGCCGGAAAGGATCATATTTCCTTCTCTTCACCTCAAAAATCAAGGGTTTCTATAAATTAGACATAACTGATATAGGATTACAGGCTAAAAATAACGTGGATATTTCCAGAATACTGAGGTATCTCCGAAATAGAGTTCTCAAGATGAATTCTGAAAATAACAACAATAATAACAGATGTTTTCAATCCAACGGGAAAATTCCAGGAAGAGAGCTCTAGAAGGGATTCTCCAATTTTAGTTCATTTTCTAGACACTTCCTGGAGATCTATAAATTCTTCGGACAACATAACTTCTCCAAATACCTCGCCAATTTATGTATTCTCCTTAAACCTTCACCAGGAACCTCAAGGATTTGAACTTTTCACCACACTAACCATGCTATGATTCCCCAGTAGTGAGCCGGAAATGAGGAAATATCCTGATGACGTCATCAAATCTTCCCCAACCACGTAATTTTCGATGTTCACCCTGTTTTCTAACGCTCAGCGGTCCACTACGGGAGAACTCACGACTTCGCTCATCGATGATCTCCAGGACATCGAGCGGTGAAGGCAAACAAATTAGGCTCTAAATACGGGCGAGGGACCGAGGAGGAGAACTCGTGAGGAACGCGATAAAAACACCGTCTATTTGAGGCGACTGCGAGGGAAATCTGTCTGGGAACACTTGCTCTAAGGGGAGTCGCTGCCCTTATTAGCACAAATAACATGGCAGCGACGCAGCTGATCATTTGGGCAAAGAGCAGCATTGGAGAGAGCTCACGGTATGTATGGAAAACAAGGAGAGGGGAGTCCATTCTCAAGAAAAATCTCTTTCGAGTATTTTCCACAGTTAAGACCAAATAAAAATCGATTAATTCAATTAATTTCCTTAACAAATTAGGATTTGATTCAGAAAATTCGAATGTTCGGAAAAAGGAAGCCTAACAATTCTTCTCAAATTCATCTCAGTTATATGGCTTCTCTCTTCGAAAAATATGAACACTCGATTTACTCGCGATCAAATTTTTGGATTCGAATATATCCACCTAAAGAATTGAACACAATAGGCTTTCCACCTACGCAGCGATTCCAAGAACAAAAAGAAATTTCCAGGAAATCCCAAGGAAGTTCCTGGAAATTTTTGAGACCTTCCTAGCCATCCAAGTTATATGAGTTTCAATTTGAAAATGCTAAGAATTGCCAGATAGAGTCTCCCGACTGAAGACCGTTTACTAGTGGAAGAATAGTGAGTTCCATCTCTAGTTTTTCGGATAACTCGGCTCTTCTGGACTAGAGCGACAGGCAAAGAATCCAGAGTATTCCCTGGGCTTAGTTCTGTTCAATCAAAATCTATTACTTCCGAACCGAGCAGCACAAAAACGCTTAATTACTTCAGTAACTCCATTAGTTATTCCAGTAGCGGCCCTGAAATAATTTTCTCTACTTCTCGGACGAGTTAACACGCCCGCTTCAGAATATATTCCAGTCATAATACATAGCTTTTATACATGGTTATTCTTATTGCATATTTAGTTATATCCTAGCAATCAAATTAGATTTCAAATCATTCGGATTCCCAGCGTATGGGTGGGATCAATTCTCTTTGTCCCGGAAATAGCGGTCATCATTTTGCTCGTCGGCTCCCAATGCACTTCTATACGCAGCAGACTAAGGCGGGAAATTTGAATGGAATTCAGGTGGAGTGGCTTTTTGATTTGGCTCTCAAAGGACTTCAAAGTATTCCCTGAAATTAGAGTTAATGGAAAAAATAAAGGACATCAGTTAAAAAATTACTTTTCTAGAGTAAAGAAATAACAGTTCAATGGAGTAAATTTGGTTATGCTTTGATTGTTGCGGTCTCTCATGGAATCTGTACAGAAAATGTTGGTGTCAGCTCGTCCCGAGACGAGTTATCCCTTGCCTTTCCACTCAAATCGAGGAGCCACTCCACCTGAATCCCGTTCGAATTTCCCATTTTAGTATGCTGCGTATCGCCAGCGCATAAGAGCCGACGCGCCGGATGAACCCCATTTCCGGGACATTGAGAGTTAATCTTCCATATATATAGTAAGATTCCGAATGGTAGTTATACAAGTAGTTATATTGTGGTGAATATTCCCGGTACTATCCGAGAATTTGTCTCGAAAGCAGCAATAAATTATTCCTCCTGGCGCCTAATCAGCTGGTTCTCAGCTAATAAAACGTTGCGAAATGCTGCAATCAGCTGATTACACAACTTTTCAACAAGGAGACAACTGTCAACTGCTCCCGAATTTTTAAAGATCAGCTGACTTCCACCACCAGCAGCAGCAGATAAGATCGCTATGAGTACGTGTGTTGATGTTTTCATTCATTCAATTTGCGATCCTCTTCCCGTTCCTCTTCACTCACAGCGTTGTTTTGCCGTGTGCTGGCTAAAAATAACCACCCTGTTGTGGGAATAGAAGACGAGCTGTTGTCTCCACTGAAACAACATTTAGAGGGAAAATGCACTCTGGCTTCGTGCCCAAAAACAACGGGAAACAACCTCTACTGATGCGTCCAACGTTCAGTCGCAATAATTAAGCGGATTCCTCAGGGAACTGCGGTCAAAACACTGAGATTTACGTCAATGAGGTGTTTGAGGAACCATTAGATCATCTCGTACCGTGAGACGTCATTGTTACTTAGTAGGGGAACACTACATAGCAATTAAATTCATTCGAAAATAAAAGGTGCTGTGACGTCGTTGCTTTAGTCAAAACCCCCTTTTAGGTAGTTGATAGTTCTCCATTTGATGTTTTATAAAATAAAATAGAAATGAAAAAATAATAAGTTCTGGACTACTACATATTTTGAAATGAAAATATCAAAATTTTAGACATGGGCCTCCTTTTATCCACTTAAGATTTCTGACCAATGATGCATGGAGCGCCTTTGATTGGTTGCACAAGCCTAAACAATTTCTAGAGTATGAGGGACTTTGTATTTATCTGCTCAGTAGTTCTGACCAATAATAGTGTGGGCGTCGGTGATTCGCTGCGCTAATTTAACCAATCATAGCGTCCCTCCACAAAAGTTTTTTCTAGTTACTGTAACAAATGAAGCGTTCTTACCAGACTTCATTCGCTTCAATCAACAAAATTGTAAACTAATCCCCGTTCTCGAACAGATGATCTGTACTGGATAAGCTTAGGCTGAGATTACAGTAGTAAATCGCAGCTTATCCTAGAAATATTGGTGGTAAACAGGATATTCGAAAGGATTTGATGGTTTACGGTTTCTGAGAACTTTGCACAACAGAATCTTAACTTGGCAAGTAGCCAAAAATCCTATTCTGTTGAGCAATCTGCGTCTCATACCTCTGCACAATGTTTTCTGCAAAAATCCGTGATAACTAAGCAAGGTGAACCGTTCTTTACAGTGTTTACAGGTCATTCCTCGGCAGAGCTGCTTGAATTTCGCCGATCAATACGTCTGTTTACGGACGCTCCAGCCGCAGTTTTGTTCGAGTTCATCCTGAGAACTACCTGGGGGATTACGGTGCTGGATGTGTTTATGCTATTTCGGCGCCAAGTTCAAAAGTCGGACAACACTCGTGAGGATAGCCGCGGATTGAACTGTGGCAGCCAGCGGTGCGTGCCAGCGGGCTTTCCGGGGGGTTGTGCGGGAATAACAGCGAGACATGTCTTGAGACATAGGCTCTTTATAGGTCGGGGCTACCCTGGATCTTTGTTCCTGTGGTCCAGATCGTAAGTAATAAGCGTGTTTTTCCGGAATGGGGACCAAAATTGAATTTGCTAAAAGAGGTAGAGGACATTGGAATATTGCATCACATGGTTGCTGGCCCTCGGGAAACAAAACAATACAGGGTATCCTAGGGGACACTTCCATCCGGCTAAATAGTGCTCCAACGACTTTCCGGGGTTCTTCCCGGCAGATTTCCTTGAATTTCTGACTTCTAAGACATATAGCCTATCATTATAAGCAAACAGACAACTAAGGCTTTGCTATGAATTCCCGTCTTAAAAATAAGAGGGCTACTAAAAAAATAATAAGCTATTAGAGGAAAAAATTAAGGAAGGTAAGAAGAACAATAGACAGATAAATAAAATAAATAAGAAATCTGAAGGATAGTCCACGCTGAAAAATTTTCGCCACGGGTGAAAGAACCTTGCCATAGATCCATCCGATTTATTCGAAAACGTAGCAAAAGTTGGGATGACAAAATTGTCCTGATTTTTTTTCAATTTCCTTAGATTTTCTCGTTTCTCTACTGGAATTTCGAGGCTAAAGTTTCAGCATGAGTAATAAGCAAGTAGTAACTAAGGTTGATCTTTATAATTTGTCAATCATCTTCCTATCCATGATCATTTACAAGAAACTGTGCTTAGAATCCACAAAAGTCTGGTAATCCAGGAAAGTTGAGCAAAAAGACGTGTGTTCCTCAAGTTTCTCTTCTAAATACTGAAATTTTGTCAGGCTTTGGCAAGCAGAGTCAGGTAGACGAAGACTCTGCTGACTGGAAGAAAACTGTTGTACACCCCAAAAAACAAACGTTGGAACTAAATGTAGGCGGTCAAAAATATGAAACTGGGACAGGAAATACCCTCTAAGGACGTCCCAACCCTATCATTATATTTTATCTTTTATTGAAAATTTCTTGTACATTTTATAATACGTGACATATTTCGGTTATCTCGGTTTTCCGCTTGAGACTCCGTTGTATTTTTAACAATGGAAGGACGAGATTTCCCACGTTCCCGGAACAGGGAAAAAGTTCTGAAATGACCAAAAAGTGGTGTCAATCCGATAACAATGGGCTGGGATGGGCCCTACTCTCGAAAAATCTGATGTCATGGTTAAACATGTCACTTATCAACTCCTGGATATTTTTTTCTGATTACCTTACCAAAAATAGTATTTTTCGGGAATTTTGGCCAAAAGGTAGTATTTTTTCTGGTTTCCTTACCAAAAGGTAGTATTTTTAGTATTTCACCACCATAACCTATGGTTTTCGGATTCTCACATCCTTTTTGATTACTTTAGATCTTTTCAGAAACTTGAAAAATCCCCTTTTTTACATTGCTGAAAATACAGCGGCAAAATAGAAAGAAAACAGCGATTTTACAAGGATTTTTCAGAGAATAATTTATTTCATTAAATTTTGTCCATCGGCAGGGATTGGAACCTAGTACTCGACCAATACTATCCTTAAGATTTTCCAGGCTTTCGGGATGGAATCTTATAGTTACCCTCTTATTCTCTTTTTCTTGTTTTCTTTGATTTTCCTTAATACCATTAGTTTTTCTTAGAAGACATATTACGATGAATAGGTCCCAAAGCAAAACAACCAGGTCTGCTTAGCTTCTGTATTTTTCCTCTCATCAGCTTAACCTCTGTTTATATACGGGCATGTACTATAATTTCATCAAGTAATGAGTAGGAAATCCTTTCTAAGCTATGAAATTGAAAACAAATCTAAAAACAGAACCGTGTGGCGGGAAACGGGGTTCTACGAGCCGTTAGTCACAAGACGCCACGACTATAAACACCACAGAGAGCAGAAAACATGGAACTGATGCAGCGATTTTCGATTCGTTGCTGTGTATGTGTGCATGTATTTCAAATTGAAAACGCGTGACTGACGGCAAACAATGCGTAGATCTACAAGGATTTCTTGGATATGATCGTTGGGGAGGTTTGGGAGAATTTTCTGGAAGACCCAAAGGGATTACGGACCTCGGAGTGATAGGCTGCAGAAGTTTGCATTCAAGCAAAAATGTTCAGTTTCAAAGTCTTTTTCAGTCCAGGAATTTCCCCCTGGGTCTGAAAGTAATCCACAAGTCCAGTCCATTTTTACCCTTCACCTCGCACTTTTTTGTTACACATACCCAGCAGTCTTGCTCCCGATGTTTTGCCGATTTCTTGGATTCCAGCTTTTTGGAAGTCTGACTACGTCACGATCCATGCATTCAACAGGCAAATTAATTGTTAGAAAATTGCCATAGAGAGATTGTTAAACGCCGGAAGCGTGACGTAATCGGATTTGCAGAAACTGAGAATCCGAGAGTCGAATGGTGGAAACCAGCTGAGGGGGTCAATTTATCAAAATCTTTTCTTTAACATTTCTCACCATGGGGATCCTGAACAATCGGTTTTGTAGTAAATTTCTGGAGGAATTGTGAGAAATGTGCCAGGCAAATAAGCGGAATTTGCTTGGAATCTAAGCGGCAACCGCGATCTTAGACTGAAATTCGCCAGGACCGAGATCAGTGCTAGTTCCATCAGTCGACATGAGGACGAATGTTTTACAGGAAGTCTAGCTTGGATTTAATCTGAGAAAAATTTTCGTGGAACGTGGACATTCCTAGAATTTTTATTTTTGAAAACTGGTGGCGTAGATTCACTGAAGCGATCTTCTCCCACCAAATGATCAAATAAATGGAATAAATTTTTGAGATTCCCGGAATAGATAGTATAGGGGGAATTATGGAAGTTTTTAGTCTGCCTGCTAACCTACACTGGACAAGTTTCCCAAGCAAATCTTACAATTTACTTTACTAGACAATAATATAAATTTCTTTTCTTTTTTTACTGTTTCGAATGGTTGAAAATTAAATTGAATAAATGCTAAGAATCTTCTAGAAGCTCAAATGACACTTTTTTCACATTGTCCTGGTTTTAGGTGCTCATGAATAGGTGGATTTTTAGGAACCCAAAGCACAGAATTGGAATGATCAAGGATAATATCCAAGGCAATTACTGCAAATACTAGTGTTGTAAAACCAAAAAACTTCCAGAACATCCGGAAATTCGCCTTAAAATCTGCTCGTAGTCCCGAAATAGTTTAAATATTCCTCAACATATTTTACAATTTCATCACTAAAAAAGAGCTCATTGAATTTCGAAATTTTCCTCGCCAAGATTTCTGAATACCTAATTATTTACAGAAACCTTGACTGAATGACTGAGGCAAGGAATTGTGGTATGAGTCATTATGGCGATTATGATAGAATTTTTCGTCATTACATTACCTCTCACGCTAATTTCATATTTATGCCTTCGGCTTTCATCTTCCTGCTGTTTCCCTAGTGAATGACATCATCATCTCATCATCCTTGAGTCATTATTCTGGAACTAGCTGGTTTTTGGAGATTAGTTACGTCTTTAAAGCTAATCAACAGAAGGAAGAACTCTGATGGGCATGGTCCCCAAAGTTAGGATAAAGTCGTTGTTCCTAACCACGCAAGGATTTGTTATTAGGATTTTAGGGGGGTTGAGGTCTGTCCTGAAGTCTTTCAGAATATATGATGTACAGAAGCGTGCCTAATGTTTCTAATTCTTGCAGAAATTCTCAGAAATTTTCTGTGGAAAGAAAACGCAAAATCATCTAATGTTAGAGAAGTTCCTGAAGCAAACATCCAAATTCTAATAAAATCCTGACCTTAAATTCCTCATTCCATTCCGCCCGACTCAACAAATTCACAAAATGGACATCAGGCTATTAGCCTCAAACAAGGAAGAAGCACACATCGCGGCGGTGATGCTAAGGAATTACAGATCTCACTTCTGAACCAACGCTGTCAACACATCACAGTGGATGTCTGAGCTCATGAAGCTGCCGACCACGACAAGCAATTAGCAAACTGGGTAGAAATACACGGAAAGAAGGATTTTCTGCATTTGCAGACATCGCCGTCATCCAGACATTCACCCAAGCAGTCAAAGGTTTTTACCCAGAATTTCTGCACTTACGAATATGACGTCGTGGATTGGCGTGCATTCGGCGCTGCGGGGTAATTCTAAGAAGCAATTAGGTGGGTGTGAAAGTATGACATCATATGGTGGCCCACGCTGCTGAATATTAGGTAAGGTTCACCGATTCGTGAATATGGAATGGGTAAGCGTGGGACTAGTGTTTGAAAATCTGCTCAAGGGAGAAAAATGGACGAAGGAAAGACAAGAAATGAGGCACTTTTTCTATGAAACTCTAATTCTCATGGATGCCATCCCAAAGTAAAACAGAATTCTTTAAGGTATCCTGAAGAAATAATGATCCCAGAGTGAACCAAGCTACTCTATTTAATGGTGTGATGAACCTATATCCTAGTTTGAAAACAAAACTTCCTCGAAGAACTCGAGATTCAAGGACTTGAAATCAGAAAATTCTGGGATCTGTAAGCTCATATGGAATTAAGGAGATTCAAATCCGCGGAAAAGCAATGACAATTATCTGTTGGATGCCAAAGATCATCCTAAATCCTTATTATCAGGAAAGCCACCAGGTGATATTGAGGATTTCATGGCTCTGATAGATGTTTATATGATCAAACAACAAGCAGAAAATCCAGAAAATTTCGAGAAGATTGTATTTTTTCAAAGTGGTGGCAGAGGGAAAGGAGAGAACCACTTTCATTCACCGACAAAGAGGGAGAATGAAATCGTAAGGAAAACTACAGGAATTTAGTGAAGAAATGAACAAAGAAGCCATTCAAATTTTCGAAAATTTTTGCTGGGAATTTTTTTTTTACTATTGTTCTGGGAAACCACTAAAAGAGCTTAGATTCCTTCGCAGGATTTTCAAAATTGCAGTATTTTCTCTGGGTAGGAAGCTCTAGCCATTGCGCTCCTGTGGGATACCAGAAATTTTTTCTAAGGAAAGCTACCCGATTCTTCATTAGAGCAGGATTAGGCGGAAATTTCTTGGAAACCCCTTGAGAGAAACCACAATGTAACTAAAATTTTTTTCACGATTTTCAGAGTAGACAAAAAAATTGATGCTTCCCAGAGGCACTGTGTTGTTCCACGTTGTTTTCGCAGAAGAACTCTGAATTTTTCTGGAAGATTAATATACTACAAGTCCACAAAACAGCAGTGAAAGTTGCAGGAACTTTTTGGACTATTTTGGTAGTTTATTCATGTTAGACGACCCCTATTGGCAATTTCTTGGCATTCTGGAAAGGAGATGGTCCAATCATGGAAAATTTCCATAGATGAATCCCCATCAGCGGGAAGATCTCAGGGATGACCCCGAGATTCCTTGCCCTTCTGAGGAAGCGAGATAAATTCTCTTGTTAATGGTCTCTTTTTGCTCCATTACCTCCTAATCATTATTCCTTATAGGAGATTTCCGACCAAATATCAACGATAATCATCTGGAACTGATCAATACGCATCTAATGAACAGGAAGTAGAAAAGGTTGCACACGTGCTGAACGCGACATTCCTTGTGTGCCATTGCGAGGACGCGCCGAACGCTTTGCGCAGGCCGTTTCTCTGCGCGTCCGCGCGGCGCACGCTATTTCGACGTTCATTATCTTATTAACTATACGTCACTGAGGTCGCGAACGACACGAACTGGTACGCGGTGCACCCGCGTGAGGTCAGTGGGCCAGCTGGACCCGCGCGTTCGTGCGTGCGCTTTCGCCGGCCGGCGTTTTTTCAGCCGCTTGGCACTCGGCCAGCGGACAGTTGGTCCGCGGCCAACGAGGCCATACCGCACCTCTTTTTGAATCCACCACACGCGTCCCCACTACACGAGCTCTTAAGGTCACCGTACCAGTTACCGTATGTCACCGAGATGGTAAGAAATCATCATCGACATTCTGTGTGGAAAAAAATCTCATCGCATTGGATATCTAATGTCTTAGAGCTGCCAAAGAAGCGTACTGTAACGGATGGGTTTGGCAGAGGGGGGGGGGGGGGGGGAGTTGGCTAAAAAAAAAACGATGAAATAACAAAACATTATGGAGAAAAATCATGAAAAATAAACAAACCAGTGGGAAGCGAGAAAAGCCAAGAGATTGACTGGGAAAAAACCCTGCTGGAGACGGAGAGATTCAAAAGTTCTCAAGTTATTATTGGCTTCTAGGCATGTTATACTATTCAACTGAATAATTTTCCCTTCTTTCATGAATATTAACACTTTCTCGACATTTTACCATACCCGTTTGTTTATTTATCACCCCACACATCCACTAAGTGAACGGAGAAAACATGTAGAACAGGGGTTGCTGTAGAATATTGCCTAAAAACTTTGCTCGTGCTGATTGCTATTTAGACAACTGGACGCAAAAGCCCCTAAAAAATTGAGTCCGGCCTATTTGGGAACACCTTACTGTAGATAAGACAAGGAGGAAGTGGTGTTGAGGTCAGTTCAAAGCTGAACTTTATAGCTGAACTCGCCTCACTGAAATTTCGGAGAAGGATTCAGCGGAAGAACACTGTTCAAAGTAGTAAAAACACTAAATATGTGCACTGTAGTCGTACTTCTGCGACCACCGAGTAAGGGCAAGACAAAAGAAAAGCAGCAGAAACCCAAGATGGGTGAGTGAACCAGAAAGAAGTGGCTAGAATCATCAACAGGATGACCGCAGTTCCAAGTGGTTGACAATACTGCTACATATAGTATGAAGGATGTAGTATGAAGCCATATTCAGTTATTAGTTTTTCTGTTACCGAAAATTTCTAGGGGAAAAATTCATAATTTCATAGCCTGAATGGCCAAAAGTGGATTAAGAGAAGGAATCGAGAAGGAAAAAAAAGAAGGGGAAAGCAAAAGATTGAGAAAGAAGAGAAGTGTAGGGTGCATTTCAAATTCTTCACAAATCCTCCATCTGACATGCAGATTTCCGGAACAAAGAAAGATGAAGTGCAATTAATCCTGGTGATCTTCCGGATCCGTACAGTAAAATCAACGATTGTTCAGCAAATTTGACCAACACACACCAAATGCCGCATTGGTTACCATTCTTGGTAACACTGTGAGGTTTTGCGTGGTTTACACAACAACTAGTAACCTTTATAGGATTTATTTTTGTATCGATGCATGATTCTGGGATTCTGGTTGACTTATTGTAGACCGAAAGCTGATCTGCCACTGCAGCGTGACAAAATCCTAGAATCAGTCCCTAGTGCTGCCACTTTTCCATGTCCATTACAGAAGAAATCCAGAACGCTTTCAGATCTCGACACCCTAAATTTTCATAGGTTTTTCCTGCTTGTTTCCACATATGTACATCCATGAGTTATTTTTGAACTTCCGGCTTCCTGAGCATTATCTCTTTTATTTTTCTCGCAAAAGGCATCCCAGTATTAGACGCATTTCTAGAAAATGCTTTCATACAACCACAAACTTACCATGTCGTAACTCTGTGAACGTACTATTGCTATTTTGCAACAAACTAAGCACTCGCATGGGATTAGCTACACGGTTGAAGGGTGATGGTTGTTGAAGGTTTTATGAGAAACATGGGTGCAAATTAATTTTTCAGAGAGCAGATTTTCCGGTTTTCTGGTCGATAAATAGTCTGGAGACCTCTCAGGACTCTTCGTTCTTTTTTCATACACTGGTTCTAAGAAATGATGGCTTTGCCACTAGCACAGCTTGCATTTCGAACCCAGCTCATCAAGAAATCTTCTGATAACAACCACTGGAAAGGAAAACTCGATTAGCAGGTAATACAACACAATGGGTAACCTAGCTAAAGGCATTTTGTAGTCCTTCAATCTGTGCAACTCACTTCGAACCTTACATCATATAATCATACTTATTTTTCCTCTCAAAATGTAAGATATACCTGATAGCCAAACTCTAATCCCGAGAGAGTTATACGAGGCTGGGGTTCTGTTGAATACCCCGGTGGAAACTTTGACGATGATTTTATAGATGTCGAGTGCTATGCAGTGTTCAAAATTGCTGGCGTCATTTTTCGTTTCCGAGGCATCCAAAATTCTATTTATAGTGTTTCTATAGCCAGTTTAATTTTGTTTATTATCGCGTGTACAATATAAATTCCAAATGATTGAATGACCCAAGTATCTCTAAACAATTTTTTTCCACGTACGTGCATCATATTTTTGAAAATGGAAATAAACTAGTCCAAAAAATTACTATCGCTTTACTCGAGAGCAAATACATGATAGCTGACAATAATTCAATGTTTACTGTCATATTTTTCTAGTGGTCTGAGATTTCTCGGAAGTAGAAGCGGAAAAGAAGAGGAGAGCTGAGGAAGTGGGAAGCTCATGTCGGATGATAATTTCAAATAAATTCATGTTAGCGCCGCATCAGTGAAGCATGTTAAAGTAATCGCAGTCACTGACGATATTCCAAATTTTTCGGAAAAGTCAAACTTTCTATAGATCAAAGAGTCAGAATCACGAACAGCAAGCTCATGATCCTTTTGTATTGCGTGAGAAAATGAACGATGCCACGATTTCTCCATCCAAAATCCATTTTTTATCCGACAACTGGGCTCTTTTTTGCACGTAATTGTGTCGTGTTTGTTCACCCATATTTAGAACCGAATAGAGGACTATTCGACTGTTCGAGGTTTCTCAATGCACTAACCATGCAGCTCATCATGGTTTCTTTTATGATCCAACACACTCAAATTTCATGGACACTTGGAAAATTGTGAGTATCCCAAGCGAATGACGCAACTTTTTGGACAACGTCCACACTACTCAGTGAGTTGGCCACGAACGGGGGAGGCAGGGGGGGGGGGACACAAAGACGCCTAGACAGTTGCAGGTGGTTCTCAGGGACCCATTAGGAATCAGCGTGGGAAGTTCAGCGAAAACAGACGCAAAGAATAAGTAAGGTGGTGGAATGGAGAGCACTTTGAAGGTACAGCACCGATTTGATGAGCTTAATTAGATGAGTACTTTCGAAGTAACGATTTCAGTAAATAATTAGATGAGTTTTTGGATTTTCGTTCGGACACTGCAGCGTTTGATTACTACAGTTACTCGGAGGCTAGTTCACGTTAATTTGTTTCCTTACAGCACTGTTATTCAATGGAATGCCAACAGGAAATGCATTTTTATACAACTACCCAGTATTATGAATGAGTTTTCAATATGTATAAAAGCCCTGTTTCGTCTTTCGGCCGAGTTTTCCCTCGGAGACCAGCTTTTCCAGCAGTGGAATCGGAGTGAATCGTGTGTCTTCAGGCATTGATTCGCGCCACACTGTAAGAGAGGAAAGAGAAATGTTGTATAAGTTGCTTACAAATAAGCAAACTCTTCGAGAAAATGTCTAACCTGACATTACGTTAGCAATCGTGTCGAGACCCACGTAATCGCAGAGAGTGAGGGGCCCCATTGGGCATGAGGTTCCGTAGCACATCGCTGGAAATGCATGAATCATCATTTTAAACGTGTTTGGTGAATTTGTGAGGGGATATGGGGGGGGGGTGGGTTATGCCAGTAAGGTGTGTGACCCAACTGTGCTATTGGCCATTCGGGCTTGCCGGCCAATGGCAGAACTTGGTCACCCCTCTTTTTCTTTGTAAAACGTCCTATACTCATATATACTCTTCCCAAATGCTGTTAGTTTTGAAACCAAGCAGATCAATTCTCGGTCTAGGTGGCAAAAATTGTTCTATAGACTCGGAAGAGCAGTCCAATAGAGAAAAGACTGATTCATTGTCGTGAGAGATCAATTATTAGCAATTTTTTCTAAAAAAAAACTACACGTTTTTGCCAGTTCTCGTAGAAACCTCCAAATCTTGGATAAAAAGGAACCATCAGTGATGGTAACAACGCTGCGGAAATCCCGACAAGTCGCAAGATTAGATCTGTTATCCACCAAGGATCCATACCTGCATCGATGTCCTCCTTTGTAGCGTCTCCACGCTCAAGCATTCGGATGCTGTCGAGAAGGTATGGCACAAGTAATCGATTCACAATGAAACCAGGGGTGTCCTTAAAGAAATTATAACATTCATTATTTAGAATTTCCCTAAATAGGCTAGGTTGGGGCGTGGACGTTATGCGGGTAAAGGGGCGGCACCAATGCAGTAGAATTGGCTGGTCCATCCACTGGTCTTATGTCCATAGAGTCTTTGCCGTGAATCGGTTCAAATAATAAGAATAAATTAGTATGATTTTAGTAAAAGTTGATGATGAGCGATGTATGAACCAATCATCTCACTTTCGCCCCGCCACTTTACCCAAAAAACACTCTACAGTAGAAAAACACGGCCCTAGTGTCAAGCACAAACCTTGCACGAAACAGGCCGCTTGCCGAGCGATTTGCAGAAATCCAGCAACCTGGTGTGGGTTTCCTCGGAGGTGTCTGGGGAACTGACCACTTCTACGAGTTTCATTACTGGTACCGGGTTGAAGAAGTGAAGTCCTGCGAATCGGGAGTGGTCTCGAATTGATGATAGCAGGTCAACTAGACGGATCGAAGATGTGTTGGTGATCAGGAGGGCGTGTCTGTGAAAAGAAATAGCTATAAACACCTATAGGATTGAGAGAGTCGTAAATATTCTGAAAATATGTGTAAAAATCCAGGATTGTTCCGGTGATCCTAAAGCCCAAGAAAACTCACTGTGGGCAATGCTCCTGGGCTTCAGCAAAGACCTCATCCTTCACTTCTTTCTTCTCGACGACGGCTTCAATCACATAGTCGGCTTCAGTAACTGCTGTGCGAATGTCGGAGCACAGTTGGAGTTGACTCATTTGAGCATCGACAGCTTTGGTAATGTTGTCCGTGTCCTAAGATCAGCAATTTTGGGTAGAGCGATTGAAACGTAGTTCTGGAGGACTTGACAAAATTTTTAGAAGAGCTGGCAATCAGTGAAGACCACTTTAAATTAGATATTCTATGCTTTTCGCTTACCGTCTCAGCGATGACACCTCCTCGTTTTTTGGTTGCGGTCTTCGCCAAGCCTTTCCGGAGCTCATCCCTGGCCTTGGAGCGCTTCTCCTCACTCCTGCCGTAGAGGTTCACTCTGTAGCCGGAGGCAAGGCACACCTAGAATACGGCGTTGGAAGGGAAAATACGTGGAAAAAAGAGCAATTCCTCTTGAATTAAGGTTCAATCGCAATGAGGTTTAATGAAAAAAAGGATCAAAATAACTGGAAAAATGATATACTAATAGAAATAGAATAATGGGTTGCAGACATGAGATCTGCATAATTTTCATATCACCGAACACGTCTTTCCTGTGCCCAACTGAGCAATAATTTTAAAAAAAAATCAAATGACTAACTAGATGCTTAGTTAAATAATTGAAAAAAGGGTCAATTGAATACTCACTGCATGTAATCAGTTCTTATGAAGATTTTACAAATAAAATCCTAAACCCATAAATTTTTTCCCCAAATAGTGGGGTTTGTTGCGAACATTTACGGAACGACAGCATGACTTTCAGCGTTGTGCTAATTATATCTCACTGGGAACTGGAGAAACTGCATTTTTTGCCTCTTGGATGGTATTCTCACAAATTTCTGGAAGTTCCACAGCCATCAAAGAAGAAAACTGAATGTCACACAAAGTGCATGAAATAATTCGGATAAAAATATAGGACTGACATCTGCTCCACAACTTGAGGAAATCATAGATGAAATTTAACACATGTTTATTCATCTAGATTGCTTTTTTTTCAGAATACTTGTGGAAGATCTGCACTGCTCCTAGGAAAGTGGTACGAGATCCCGTATAAAGTACCAGTGCGAGTAAGGTAGCGAATCAAAGACATTGATATCGTAAAGCTGGTGGAGAGGATGGCGAAGAACCAGTGAGCGCTTGCTCGGCCTTGGAAATTTATCCGTGAGTATGGCAAGTTTGGTTGGCTATCCGGTAGACTAGGTGATGTTAAGATGCGTAGAAAGTCAGAGTTGGTTAGCTACCCTGGCTTTACGCGGTTACGAATCCTACACCACTGTTCTAGCATGCTGTCGCCAATAGAATTTCATCCAAAATCAGTTTGGTCATATGCAATGTCCTCAATTGCTTTGCAGCAAAAAAAAAATAAAATAGGAGAATAAAAATTTTCTAAGAATTATTTTTCGAAAAACTAGCCTGTGCAATGCCAGTGCCCATGAGGCCGCATCCGATGATGGCCACGGTGCTTCCCTTGGTCTCCGGCTCGGCTGAGACCATGATGTAATAAAGATCCGGGGAGTCCAGCGGTGATTATATAGGTGCCGGTGGGGGAACAGCGTTCACGTGAAGACGTCGCGTTTCGGCAACGCGACGTCTTCTTATCAAAACGTATGAGTGAGAGTGAATCTGGCGACACGATCGCACCATATGTGGCGATGCAGAAGGGCATATAAACAGAATCACCTGTGGATTGATAGCGCTGAAGCAGAGCGGATTCTATGAAAAGTTTAAACTGCTACGTTTTCGAGTGACTCCACTGAGTGGGGCTCATCTCAACCTAAAATCTTCTGGTCATCTATGAATTCCTGCGTTGGTGAATTTATTTAGATCTTCAACTGAATAGGTATACGGCCATGGCCACACAATGGGTGTGCGTCTTCCCTTCCCCTGGCTCAAATCTTCAATTGCAGCATTATCAGTTTGACTCAGATAGACAAATCTAGGATAACGTATTTACTGGTGTACCATCGGCAGGCTCAACTCCAGAAGTACTGAAGAGGATTTATCCGGCAATCAGAACTGGGGTGAAGGTAATGAAGGCGAGACAAAATCAGACCAATAAGCCCGGACCAACAGCACGAGACACACAAAATAAACGAAGAGCCGAGAACAAGAGTATGAAGCAATTTTGAAAACACTGCTGGCTTCTATAAGGGATTTTCGTCACTCATCCGTGAGATAAGTAATTGTGATGAAAATCAAAACATCTCAGGTGAAGGAAAAATTCGAGGAGTTTCAAATTATCAAGTTCATCGAGATGGAACACCTATAAAACTATTGCTTGCTCATGAAGCATCCGACGCATCCAGTATAAATATAAAACTCTTCATCACTTCTCAAAATAAACAGTAATTAATCTTAAATTAGTCACCTTAATCTTCTGTCTTCGGACTCCTCGATCTTCGACGTCCGCCGACTTAGTTGCATTGTTTCTATGGCTTGTCTGATTCGATCGAGCCATCGTATCCTTGCTTCCTTTTTGGTCTGCTTCCTTCAGATGCTTCGCTTCCGTCTAGAGCTTGCTGCCCAGGACGTAGAGAGAGAGAGAGAGAGAACTGTCGCAATCTACGCAGGAGAAGCACATGAAAGCCGGATGCAACGGCGTTGTCGTGAAGTTCATGCGGATCCCCAAAGAAATGATGTTGCTCTACCACCGCAGATCACCTCGGAATGCAACGGCGTTGCCGTGCGGTTCATACGGATCCGCAAAGAAATGGCGCTCCTCTACCACAGCGGGTCACCTTGGAATGCAACGGCGTTGTCGTGAAGTTCATGCGGATCCCCAAAGAAATGATGTTGCTCTACCACCGCAGGTCACCTCGGAATGTAACGGCGTTGCCGTGCGGTTCATGCGGATCCGCAAAGAAATAGTGTAGCTCCACCACCGCAGGTCACCTCGGAATGCAACGGCGTTGCCGTGTGGTTCATGCGGATCCGCCAAGAAATTGTGTTGCTCTACCACAGCGGGTCACCTTGGAATGCAACGGCGTTGTCGTGAAGTTCATGCGGATCCCCAAAGAAATGATGTTGCTCTACCACCGCAGGTCACCTCGGAATGTAACGGCGTTGCCGTGCGGTTCATGCGGATCCGCAAAGAAATAGTGTAGCTCCACCACCGCAGGTCACCTCGGAATGCAACGGCGTTGCCGTGTGGTTCATGCGGATCCGCCAAGAAATTGTGTTGCTCTACCACCGCAGGTCACCTCGGAATGCAACGGCGTTGCCGTGTGGTTCATGCGGATCCGCCAAGAAATTGTGTTGCTCTACCACCGCAGGTCACCTCGGAATGCAACGGCGTTGCCGTGTGGTTCATGCAAATCCGCAAAGAAATGGCGTTGCTCTACCACAGCAGGTCACCTTGGAATGCAACGGCGTTGCCGTGCGGTTCATGCGGATCCGTAACGAAATGGCGTTGCTCTACCACCGCAGGTCACCTCGGAATGCAACGGCGTTGCCGTGTGGTTCATGCGGATCCGCAATGAAATGGCGTTGCTCTACCACAGCAGGTCACCTTGGAATGCAACGGCGTTGCCGTGCGGTTCATGCGGGCGTTGCTCTACCACAGCAGGTCACCTTGGAATGCAACGGCGTTGCCGTGCGGTTCATGCGGATCCGCAAGGAAATAGTGTAGCTCCACCACTGCAGGTCACCTCGGAATGCAACGGCGCTGCCGTGTGGTTCATGCGGATCCGCAAAGAAATGGCGTTGCTCTACCACAGCAGGTCACCTTGGAATGCAACGGCGTTGCCGTGCGGTTCATGCGGACCCGCAAAGAAATGGTGTTGCTCTACCACCGCAGGTCACCTCGGAATGCAACGGCGTTGCGCGTTGCCGTGCGGTTCATGCGGATCAGCAAAGAAATAGTGTAGCTCCACCAGCGCAGGTCACCTCGGAATGCAACGGCGTTGCCGTGCGGTTCATGCGGACCCGCAAAGAAATAGTGTAGCTCTACCACCGCAGGTCACCTCGGAATGCAACGGCGTTGCCGTGCGGTTCATGCGGATCAGCAAAGAAATAGTGTAGCTCCACCAGCGCAGGTCACCTCGGTATGCAACGGCGTTGCCGTGTGGTTCATGCGGATCCGCAAAGAAATTGTGTTGCTCTACCACCGCAGGTCACCTTGGAATGCAACGGCGTTGCCGTGTGGTTCATGCGGATCCGCAAAGAAATTGTGTTGCTCTACCACCGCAGGTCACCTCGGAATGCAACGGCGTTGCCGTGCGGTTCATGCGGATCCGCAAAGAAATAGTGTAGCTCCACCACCGCAGGTCACCTCGGAATGCAACGGCGTTGCCGTGTGGTTCATGCGGATCCGCAATGAAATGGCGTTGCTCTACCACAGCAGGTCACCTTGAAATGCAACGGCGTTGCCGTGCGGTTCATGCGGATCCGCAAGGAAATAGTGTAGCTCCACCACCGCAGGTCACCTCGGAATGCAACGGCGCTGCCGTGTGGTTCATGCGGATCCGCAAAGAACTGGTGTTGCTCCACCAGCGCAGGTCACCTCGGTATGCAACGGCGTTGCCGTGTGGTTCATGCGGATCCGCAAAGAAATTGTGTTCATTGCTAGCTACCACCGCAGGTGCAACCTCGGAATGCAATGGCGTTGCCGTGTGGTTCATGCGGATCCGCAAAGAAGTGGTGTTGCTCTACCACAGCAGGTCACCTTGGAATGCAACGGCGTTGCCGTGCGGTTCATGCGGATCCGCAAAGAAATAGTGTAGCTCCACCACCGCAGGTCACCTCGGAATGCAACGGCGTTGCCGTGTGGTTCATGCAGATCCGCAAAGAAATTGTGTTGCTCTACCACCACATGTCACCTCGGAATGCAACGGCGTTGCCGTGCGGTTCATGCGGATCAGCAAAGAAATAGTGTAGCTCCACCACAGCAGGTCACCTTGGAATGCAACGGCGTTGCCGTGCGGTTCATGCGGATCCGCAAAAAAATGGTGTTGCTCTACCACTGCAGGTCACCTTGGAATGCAACGGCGTTGCCGTGCGGTTCATGCGGATCAGAAAAGAAATAGTGTAGCTCCACCACTGCAGGTCACCTCGGAATGCAACGGCGCTGCCGTGTGGTTCATGCGGATCCGCAAAGAAATGGCGTTGCTCTACCACAGCAGGTCACCTTGGAATGCAACGGCGTTGCCGTGCGGTTCATGCGGACCCGCAAAGAAATGGTGTTGCTCTACCACCGCAGGTCACCTCGGAATGCAACGGCGTTGCGCGTTGCCGTGCGGTTCATGCGGATCAGCAAAGAAATAGTGTAGCTCCACCAGCGCAGGTCACCTCGGAATGCAACGGCGTTGCCGTGCGGTTCATGCGGACCCGCAAAGAAATAGTGTAGCTCTACCACCGCAGGTCACCTCGGAATGCAACGGCGTTGCCGTGCGGTTCATGCGGATCAGCAAAGAAATAGTGTAGCTCCACCAGCGCAGGTCACCTCGGAATGCAACGGCGTTGCCGTGCGGTTCATGCGGATCCGCAAAGAAATTGTGTTGCTCTACCACCGCAGGTCACCTCGGAATGCAATGGCGTTGCCGTGTGGTTCATGCGGATCCGCAAAGAAGTGGTGTTGCTCTACCACAGCAGGTCACCTTGGAATGCAACGGCGTTGCCGTGCGGTTCATGCGGATCCGCAAAGAAATAGTGTAGCTCCACCACCGCAGGTCACCCCGGAATGCAACGGCGTTGCCGTGTGGTTCATGCAGATCCGCAAAGAAATTGTGTTGCTCTACCACCACATGTCACCTCGGAATGCAACGGCGTTGCCGTGCGGTTCATGCGGACCCGCAAAGAAATGGTGTTGCTCTACCACCGCAGGTCACCTCGGAATGCAACGGCGTTGCGCGTTGCCGTGCGGTTCATGCGGATCAGCAAAGAAATAGTGTAGCTCCACCAGCGCAGGTCACCTCGGAATGCAACGGCGTTGCCGTGCGGTTCATGCGGACCCGCAAAGAAATAGTGTAGCTCTACCACCGCAGGTCACCTCGGAATGCAACGGCGTTGCCGTGCGGTTCATGCGGATCAGCAAAGAAATAGTGTAGCTCCACCAGCGCAGGTCACCTCGGAATGCAACGGCGTTGCCGTGCGGTTCATGCGGATCCGCAAAGAAATAGTGTAGCTCTACCACCGCAGGTCACCTCGGAATGCAACGGCGTTGCCGTGCGGTTCATGCGGATCCGCAAGGAAATAGTGTAGCTCCACCACTGCAGGTCACCTCGGAATGCAACGGCGCTGCCGTGTGGTTCATGCGGATCCGCAAAGAAATGGCGTTGCTCTACCACAGCAGGTCACCTTGGAATGCAACGGCGTTGCCGTGCGGTTCATGCGGACCCGCAAAGAAATGGTGTTGCTCTACCACCGCAGGTCACCTCGGAATGCAACGGCGTTGCGCGTTGCCGTGCGGTTCATGCGGATCAGCAAAGAAATAGTGTAGCTCCACCAGCGCAGGTCACCTCGGAATGCAACGGCGTTGCCGTGCGGTTCATGCGGACCCGCAAAGAAATAGTGTAGCTCTACCACCGCAGGTCACCTCGGAATGCAACGGCGTTGCCGTGCGGTTCATGCGGATCAGCAAAGAAATAGTGTAGCTCCACCAGCGCAGGTCACCTCGGAATGCAACGGCGTTGCCGTGCGGTTCATGCGGATCCGCAAAGAAATAGTGTAGCTCTACCACCGCAGGTCACCTCGGAATGCAACGGCGTTGCCGTGCGGTTCATGCGGATCAGCAAAGAAATAGTGTAGCTCCACCAGCGCAGGTCACCTCGGTATGCAACGGCGTTGCCGTGTGGTTCATGCGGATCCGCAAAGAAATTGTGTTGCTCTACCACCGCAGGTCACCTTGGAATGCAACGGCGTTGCCGTGTGGTTCATGCGGATCCGCAAAGAAATTGTGTTGCTCTACCACCGCAGGTCACCTCGGAATGCAACGGCGTTGCCGTGCGGTTCATGCGGATCCGCGCTAGCAACGGCGTTGCCGTGTGGTTCAGAAATGAAAGTTGCTCTACCACAGCAGGTCACCTCGGAATGCAACGGCGTTGCCGTGCGGTTCATGCGGATCCGCAAAGAAATAGTGTAGCTCCACCACCGCAGGTCACCCGGAATGCAACGGCGTTGCCGTGTGGTTCATGCGGATCCGCAAAAAATGGTGTTGCTCTACCACGCAGGTCACCTGGAATGCAACGGCGTTGCCGTGCGGTTCATGCGGATCCGCAAAGAAATAGTGTTGCTCTACCACCGCAGGTCACCTCGGAATGCAATGGCGTTGCCGTGTGGTTCATGCGGATCCGCAAAGAAATGGTGTTGCTCTACCACAGCAGGTCACCTTGGAATGCAACGGCGTTGCCGTGCGGTTCATGCGGACCCGCAAAGAAATGGTGTTGCTCTACCACCGCAGGTCACCTCGGAATGCAACGGCGTTGCGCGTTGCCGTGCGGTTCATGCGGATCAGCAAAGAAATAGTGTAGCTCCACCAGCGCAGGTCACCTCGGAATGCAACGGCGTTGCCGTGCGGTTCATGCGGATCCGCAAAGAAATAGTGTAGCTCTACCACCGCAGGTCACCTCGGAATGCAACGGCGTTGCCGTGCGGTTCATGCGGATCAGCAAAGAAATAGTGTAGCTCCACCAGCGCAGGTCACCTCGGTATGCAACGGCGTTGCCGTGTGGTTCATGCGGATCCGCAAAGAAATTGTGTTGCTCTACCACCGCAGGTCACCTTGGAATGCAACGGCGTTGCCGTGTGGTTCATGCGGATCCGCAAAGAAATTGTGTTGCTCTACCACCGCAGGTCACCTCGGAATGCAACGGCGTTGCCGTGCGGTTCATGCGGATCCGCAAAGAAATAGTGTAGCTCCACCACCGCAGGTCACCTCGGAATGCAACGGCGTTGCCGTGTGGTTCATGCGGATCCGCAATGAAATGGCGTTGCTCTACCACAGCAGGTCACCTTGAAATGCAACGGCGTTGCCGTGCGGTTCATGCGGATCCGCAAGGAAATAGTGTAGCTCCACCACCGCAGGTCACCTCGGAATGCAACGGCGCTGCCGTGTGGTTCATGCGGATCCGCAAAGAACTGGTGTTGCTCCACCAGCGCAGGTCACCTCGGTATGCAACGGCGTTGCCGTGTGGTTCATGCGGATCCGCAAAGAAATTGTGTTGCTCTACCACCGCAGGTCACCTCGGAATGCAATGGCGTTGCCGTGTGGTTCATGCGGATCCGCAAAGAAGTGGTGTTGCTCTACCACAGCAGGTCACCTTGGAATGCAACGGCGTTGCCGTGCGGTTCATGCGGATCCGCAAAGAAATAGTGTAGCTCCACCACCGCAGGTCACCTCGGAATGCAACGGCGTTGCCGTGTGGTTCATGCAGATCCGCAAAGAAATTGTGTTGCTCTACCACCACATGTCACCTCGGAATGCAACGGCGTTGCCGTGCGGTTCATGCGGATCAGCAAAGAAATAGTGTAGCTCCACCACAGCAGGTCACCTTGGAATGCAACGGCGTTGCCGTGCGGTTCATGCGGATCCGCAAAGAAATGGTGTTGCTCTACCACTGCAGGTCACCTCGGAATGCAACGGCGTTGCCGTGCGGTTCATGCGGATCAGAAAAGAAATAGTGTAGCTCCACCAGCGCAGGTCACCTTGGAATGCAACGGCGTTGTCGTATGTGCCGTGCCATTTTCACCATGGCTGGCCTTTCTTAGACGACTTATTTAGAGAAAATATGTTGCTCTTTACCAATAGTACTCTACCAGTTCAGAGGAGAAAGCCGATCACACACCCTTCCAGAGAACATTCATCAACTTCACCGCCGGATTTGGTTAACCTCTATTGCACTTCCTGATCTGGTTTTTGTGGCCTGATCTGGTTTTTGCTCCTATTTGACTCGGTTTATGACTCATATGACCGACGCAGAATTCCATCTTCGTAGTAAAAGGATACTGCTCCTTTCTTTATGCTGGTGGACTGGACTTAATCCAGTAGAGCGGCACTGGTCGAATTACTGACAAATTCGACTTTCTTGAAATATTATTGAATACTCCTGTCTATATCTTAATATGTTGATGTTAAATGAAAAATCCGCAACGCCAGATTCCAACTGTTAGGCGATTGTAAACTGTACTGACGTTGATCTGTACTAGGCTCACGTTTCTGGGTTTTCGCTTTCGTCAGAGCCTGGACAGTCAAAGTCACATGCAACCCATCATCTCAACCACATTGCAGTTCTACATGATGAATTTTCAACCAATCACTAGCCTCAAAATCATCGAGGAAGTGATAAAATAACATTCATTTTGGTTACTTGTTAACAGGGCAATGGACCATCTATCACTAAACCTTCTCGCGAAGGGTTTTCAACCTTGGACCCACCCACGTAGTTCAAAACCCGCAGATATCTTGAGAGGCAAGCCCATTGGTCATAACAACGCCCTCGTTCTTCCTGTTTATTTTTTAAGCTTTCAGCGAAAAAAAAACTCTTCCTATGTTATGCGCGCTAGGATTCGGGGGGGGGGCCCCCCCCCCCGCAGAGTCACGTTGACCCGAGTTTTGGCGTCATTAGAGAGATGAGCACCTAGGTAGTTGGAAGTTTTATCCTGGAAGCATTTTCACACGCATGGTCCCACTTCGCCTGCGTAGATGGCAACTCAACGGGAGCAACTTATGAGGTGAATAACACCTGGGCCCAATGCATAATTCCAATCGGTATTCTCTGACGGTCGAATTACTGTTCTGTACTTCTACTACATTTTTCGTTGTATTCTCTTGTCACAGAGTGCAACCTATGTCACTGCAGCATTAACAGCATCATCATTAACATTTAAAAAAACCATATCATGCATATATCGTCTTTTATTCAAATTCGCGTTAAGCTTAGAGTGGCAAAGATGATAATATCTTCGTTATATACATATGTACAAATCGATAATCTCTAGCAGTATTCCCATTAGGAAAAAGAAAAACAAATCGCACTCATGACAATGAGCGATACAAGGCAATTGCTGTTCAGCGTATTCGGAATGATTTCTCGAGATATAGAGAATGAATTAAAGAAAAGTAACTAACAATAAGTCACTTAAATGACCAGGAAAGAAAAGTAGCAGCGGCAGTGAGCACAATAAAGGAACTAGCGGATTAATTAGTGTTAGGTGCAATAAGCAAGCTGCACAATTGATACTTCGACGAGACAAACGAACAGCTTGCTCCACTTCATAAGTGATCATCAGGAGGTAAGTATAGTATCATTAAAGAGCGTATAAAGTGATACCTACCAGGGAAGCATACGGAATGCTTCCCTACTACTGCTCCTTACGCATCACGTGCCGTTCTCACATCGGGTATCGTGATTAATCACCGAAAAACAAAAGTATGAGAAGGGAAGTGCACTGAAAATCTATAAACTCTAGTGAGATGAGTACTGAACTGGTGATCAAAACTAAGTACAATGTATTCAAGAGTCTAAAATATAATACACGTAGAAGAAATACTAGGGATCGTTAGTTGAGCACCTTCAATATGGTTGGGACACTGGAGAAACCTGAGAATCATACAGAGCAGTCGTCCTCCAAGCAAATCAAACGCATTCCTAGTGGATTTCATGATTTTCTTCAAAGTCTTCAGGATGATCATGTTCATCATCAAAGTCACCCAACATAGGCCGTGGGGCTGGAAGTGCTGGCGAAGGCTGGAATTAATTTTCTGCAATGCGCTGAAGACTTCTATATATATATAGAGTGAGCGTCGATGGAAGTGCGTTTCTCGCGGAATCGGCGAATACGCGGCGCGACAACGCAGCTTACGCCGGCGCCGTGAAAGTAAACCTTTACATCAAATAGTAGGGAAAACGTCAACAAAACCCTGATCTGATATTGCGTCGGCAACTTCAGTGCGAGCGGCGCCAATGCGCCGCCTGCTTAAAGATTCCGCAAAAGAAGCACTTCCATCGACATTCATATGAAATCCAGGTTCAATCTGATGGCACGAATGAATCAGTGGAATTAATTAATCAATGGGTGAACGAATGGATGGCATTCTTTGCATGGCTGACTCACGTTCATGTATCTTCTGACAGTAGCTCGGAGACGTCTTCCCACCAATGGATTCAGCTCAAACATGCTCACATATTGGAGCCGATGCACTAACAAGTTTTGTATTGCTCTCTGAAAATATATCTATCGAGGACAAAAATGCTAAGAAAAAAATCGACATTCACAATCGAATCATTTTTGAATGACGAAAGCAGTGAGGAGATACCATCAAACAGCTACTAGGCGCTAGAATCTCTCTCACAGGAGAAGCAGCAGCGACGAGACAGATCAAGCAAAACTGTTCAAGTTTTTTCGAAGAATGTAAAACAGTAAAAGTTTTAAAAAAACAAAAGAAAAAGAAACTAACTATTTGACTAGCTGGTATGGGTAAAGTCAATAAAGCATCCGGAGCGATTTCCACCAAATTGGCAACTGCACGCACAGCCCAGTCACGCAACGACATCACTGAAATTCTTGAAAAACTGTACATCCTTCTCCGAACTGTCCATTGGTTTGTTAACAAAAGACGATCATCACCAAAAACTATGAAAAAATCTTACATGGGAAAGTGATGAGGACGCAGACTCGGCTTATCACGTTTATATTTTCACGTTTGGGGAAATAAACCTGGAAATGCACATTATTTAGTGTATAGCAGTTCCTTCAGAGAAAGTGCACGAAAGAAATGCGCTTGTGAATGCTATGCGAGTTCTCTAACGCTATTTGCTCATAGAATAGAGGTATGAACTCAATAATAGAAACTACGTGATGACAGCACCAAAAAAATGAAATAAATTTTAGATTTCACTCCTATGTAGTCCCTTCCATGATAGGACAAACAACTACAATTTTGTGCTGTCCTGGCTTCCCTTTACTTTTTTTCCAGACGGCAATAAAGGGTGACATACGTCAATCCCAGCAAACTAGTCACCAAATCGATAGCACCACCATTGTGGAGGAAAACCGGATCAACGAGAGAACATTGGAAAACGCAAACACAGAGAAAATAGCTCACCGATATTCGACCTGGTTGCCCTATAAGTAGATCACCGACTCCAGACTCCCGAAATATCCATGGATGGCCTTCGTACGTGTTGATATCAAGGTATTGAGATTTCTTCAGCTGACCATAGCGGATACCTCGGCCCTAAAACTCATCTTGTGTTGCCATTTGGTTTGAGGATGATTAATAAAGGATAAAGTGGTCGGCGTTAATCAATCCCGTTCATGAGATTCACCATGTATTCGACCTTAACTGAACGTCTCTGAGGCATTGCATGCGTATTTGTCCTACACATGAGTTTGCGAGGAGCATCCGACGCAAAAGTCAGTGTTTCACCCTCTCACATTTCTCTGGTACCAATTTACTGACGGCCTGGATGGCCCCGGGGTGACATCGAACCAGTGATCGTGCGAACGAACAGTGGGCCTCGCCACTGCTATAAGAAGCGCAATAAGCTAGTAGAGTAAGAAATTGAGGTAAAGGAAGTAAGTGTGGATAAAGCAAGAAAAAAACAGGAGAGAAAAAACACGTCAATAAGGTCTTGGCCGAAATTGAAACGAATTTGAATCCTGTTGCACTTGCGATTTTAATCTGCAGATCAAAAGCCGATTACTCATCAATAAAAAAAACTCCTAAAGGAAAAAAAATAAAAAAAAAAACGCTGACACGAAGTAGATAGATCTTCTTAATACTGTGACGATTTGCCAAAGCAATCGATACCTATCTCACTTCCACCTGTCATTTGTACCCATCATCGTTGCATCTAATGATCTAATGAGCAGAAAAAAGTCTGTATTTGATAAACATCAGCCCGAAGAATTAAAACCAAACCTTGGAAAAAACTGGTAATTGAGATAAACAACAGCTCACCTCTTCATTTATCCAAATCACATCCACATCAGTACCCGTAAGATTAAAGAATCGCACATAAACCTGGAAAATTTTGACTTATTTACAACGATCTAGATTTTTTTTAAATAAAATAGTAAATTTTTAATGGAGCTGAGAACTCTACCGCCACAGTTCCTACACCAGAACGGACGTTTTGAATGCCTAGACCAGCAGCATTAATGTTCTGTCTTACCGCTGCTTGCACTGCGCCATCCATTTAATTTGAAGCCAAAAGCCTGAAATTGCAACTATTTACATAAGTTTTCCAGTGAATTGTGGTAGTTAATAACATCTAGATGTTCCTGCTTGAGAATAAGGCAGATATTATAGAAGGTAGGAAAGAAATGACAGAAGAGATGATGTGGAAACATGCTGACTTATAGATGCGTCGATCAATGCTGAACATTTGGGTTACTTCAGTAACTTGTTCCATATGCGAAGCGCGCTGCAGTAAACGTTGTTATGCGATCAATAAACTATAAAATGAAGACAACAACTTGCGTTATAAGTTTGACTCCTCCATATTATGATTTCACAAGGTCTTAAAAACCTGAGAAATATTTCACTCACTGTCAAACTTGTCAAACCTAATAAACTACTTATGGAATCTGGTATGTACAAGTCCTTTAGTAGCAGGTCCTTCTATGATAAAACTTGCAGGATCACTCAATGTTAAAATCTAGAGAGAGAGGAGCGAACAGAAAAAGTCAACTTCTTCAGTTTCCTCGTAACACCGCCTGGAAAACGGAGTCCACCTCGACTTTTTGTTTGCTTTTTAACTAGACTTGATTTGTTTCAAGCACCAGGTTACATTTCTAAAAAGATAAAAGCACCAGATCAACAACTTCTGACGAATCGCTGGAAGCAACAAATTACAGCGAAGACCAGCAGGTGAATTTTGCGTACTGTAGCCCCGGATGCGTGTTGCCAACAAATTTACGACCAAAACTGATTGACAGCACTTTTCTGATAAACTTTTTGTTTTTTCTTCTTCAGTAGCAGTTGGGGTCCTTACTACTTTCATCTAATCACATTATACCTGGAATTCGAAGTGAAATTTGTTGTGTTTATAGAAATAGTTGTTTTCATAACAGGACACCGTGTTTTTATGTAGACCACCTGTCTGCGCAGCTGGCACCATCAAGCCTTGAAAGTTATTTTCCAATTTCCATGGGGAACATTTCTCGGAGCCTTTTCACTTCATGGAACTTTGTCAACTGACTTCACTGATTACTTCTTTCTCACCTTTCAATGCTCCAAAAATAGGTCCATGAAAACCCTGTAGATAAGGCGCAGTAATGATTCAACCGTCTCACAAAATGATGAAATCTGTTCGAATTGTGTATTGAATAAGGAAGGGAATGCTCGCAGAAAACTACAAATATAAAGAATAGATGAAGTATAGACTTTTCTTTGGTTACTGGTTACTATTTGGTTTGAGAGAATTTCAGTGTGTGATGTCACCATCGTTACATACATATTTTGCAAAGTCAAATGAACTTCTACAAAGTAACTATTCATTTCCACTAGTTTGACGTGATGGAGCGGAAAAATAGAAAGTTTGCCCTGAATGCATGTAGAAAACATGAAGTTTATCCTCAATTTAAACTACATCTGATAACGTTGAAAATGCACTTCTCGCGCGAAGTTTAACAGGGATCTACTCCCAAAGCGCAGTAAAAACTGTTGTAAAATGCATAATTTACGCGGTCATTCTACGGAATTAACTCCAAAATTGCTGGTATTTAATAACAGTGTGACTATCTAGTGTTTAACAGTTACTAGCAGTGGAACTGTGACAAAGATGGTGCAATAAGTTCTAAAATGACGTCACCGGTTCTGCCCGCCCCTTTCGTCGCCACGATACCCGCGTACCTTTCCGATGACCTCGACCTTCTGCTGAATCACGGTTGTGCAACATTTCCGGGGCCTGAGGCAAATCCTTTCATATAGTCTTGGGTACTTAGAACTTCCACTCATTCATTTCCATTATCGCTCCGTGCTTTTGAACATATTTTTGCCATTTTAATCTTCTTTTCTACTTCAATACCACACTTGTTCAATTTTTTCCCTTGTTTCCACCTATTTATTTCAAACTTAAATTCAGGGCGATAGAAGTCCATTTTCTTCGCTTTATCGTTGAACACTATCTTTGCATGTGATAAGACACAAATACAGTTTAGTAATGTTGGCACCTGAACTTTTTTTTCGCCATCTTACTTATTTCGAGTAAATGTGGGTATATGAGCATCACAGATCTCTAAGTGGCCCTGGATCTCCTTTTTCCGATTTGGAACACCTTTTTTGTGCTAGTTTCATTGCTCTTCGCGAAGTGAATGAATAGTAATAAATTCGTAATTTCCGTAGTAGTATTGTGGTGATCCATTCCTGTACCTTTCATTTCAACTCTGTTATAGATTCTGATTCGTTTCTCGTTCATTCACAAATAAACAAGACAGTAAATTTTGGTGAACCTTCTGATTAAGCGTGAATCTAGTCTTATCTTGTTCGTTTATGTTGTTTTCTGCTGATTGCATATAATTCCACACTTACGACCTGTCATATTCATTTTATTGGAAATGCCTATAAGCACCTTCTTTTCAAGTTGTTTTGTACTTCTTTAATCTTCTAAAATTCTTCTTTCGATTAATTCATCATGATGACGTCGTCGGAAACTACTAGTTTTGTAGATGGATCGAATATCAGAGACAAAACTGGATCAAGAGAAGACAAAACTGGATGCAACTCCAACTGAAGCCTCCAAGGAGAAGTCATCGCCGCAGCATGCAAATATGAATGGGCGAGCTGTCAAGACTAAACAGACAGCAGAGGGATTGGCTGGACTATATGGTACGTCCCTGTTTAGCAGTCATTCGAGTCTTTCTTCTTCTTTTCTCCCTTGTTTACACGTCATCACCAGTGAGCTTGAATGCATTTCCTTTGTGAACTCATTTCATGTATGGGTAAGTCCCCTGTGTGAGAGATCTCTTCTAGGTTCCATTCTTCATAGCATCTTTTACTCGTAGGTGACCTTGTCAGTGTGCAGTCATTAATTTACTGCAGAAAATTCTGTATAACGTTTCATATTGTCCTTGCAAATTGTAATCTTCATTTGGAGTAGATTTATCCCTAGTTTAGCAGCACAAAATCTCAGATTTGGCTAAATTTTGTTACCAGTCCTTCCTTGCTTTTTTCTATTTAATCTCATTTTGAAGACAATTTGCCCTGATACTATTTCTTTACAGTCAGGTCAGTTTTTTTCGTTTCAATGTGTTGTTAGTTTTAGCGTTGGATTTCCCTTATGACCCTTGGGCATATTTTGTATAATAGCTGCCAGTTTGCAGACTCCGACGAGGATGATGCCAATGCTAAAGACGGCGGTCTTGATGCATTATTTCTGGTCAGGAATAAACCAGAAGAGGTATAGTTCTGCTAAACTGCCTTTTTTCCTCCAGTGCTCAGTATCTTTTTCTAGTCAGGTTTTTTTTAGATTGAACAGTATATTATCCATCTCCGGAAGATGCTCCTGGAGGGTGAAGGCGAGACTGTCATTGAAATAGGTGTCCCTATAGAGCTTGGCGGTAAAGGTGAGGTCATTTTGTTATGTTACACGTCAAAGTACTGTAATAATGGAGCTTGACATTGATATCTCTTAATATTATTGTATATACCTTTGTTTGTAGCCTCTGGTATTCCAACAAAGGATCTCGAAGTTGCAGTTGCTAACCATGTGAAAGCGCTCGCAAGTATTCCAGCAGTTGGTATGTTGTTTGGTTGTTAAAGTTTCATTTTATTACCTGGCTTTCTTCGTCCCTTCACTTCCTAGCTGTATTTATAACATACAGTGCTTCCCTTCTCTTTTTTTAGTGATTATTGCCTAGGACATAAATCTATTTAGGTACTAAGATAGAGACAAGAACCAATGGTGGCAAGTCTACTGAAGTGTGGCTAGTGAGAGACCCTCCCAAAGGCGAGGATTTCATAGAGGTTGGAACATTATCCAGTTAGAGCCGCCTTCAATAGTTTGTTTGTTTTGGCTTTGCGTGATGTGACTAAGATTGTTTTTATAGGTACGAGTTGCTGTGGTAGGAAACGTAGATGCAGGGAAATCCACTTTGCTTGGAGTATTAACTCACAGTGCCCTTGATGATGGACGAGGCTTGGCACGAACCAAGTTGTTTAGGTGAGTACAGTTCGTTCTCATTTTCCTTACAGTTGCTCTGCAGGAGTGAAAATTTCCTTTCTTTGCAGTGCACTGCCATGTCTGAGATCATTTTAAGAGTTTTTTTTTTATCGAACACAACGTAAACACTTTATCTAAGGCACAAACACGAGTTCGAATCTGGGCGAACATCGTCTGTAGGTAACGATATTCTTGGATTTGACATTCATGGCGAAGTGGTTAATAAACCGGATCCACATAACAATAACCTTGACTGGGTGCAGATTAGCAGAGACTGCAGTAAGGTAAGAATAACTTACTTTTATTGGGTGTCAGAGCAGATTTTTCTAGTAATTTTTTGAAGTTTTCTACATGAAACTTGGAGCTATTGTTCTGATTGGTATGTGCTCGCTACGTGTTACCGTATCTACGATGCTTTTCAGCTGATAACCTTCATCGACTTGGCGGGGCATGAGAAGTACCTGAAAACTACGATATTCGGAATGACAGGACATATGCCTGATTACACGATGCTCATGGTTAGCTTTTTCTTCGTTTTCTGTTTGCACGATGACAAGCACAGATATTGCACTTACGTTCACGCTCACGTTTTATTCATAATTTGTTTAGGTCGGTGCAAATATGGGTATTATTGGCACAACAAAAGAGCACTTGTCTCTCGCTCTCTCACTATCTGTACCGGTTTTCATCGTGGTGAGTATTTTACGAAGATTTTGTTATCTATTGAATATTGTTTTGTTCTTTTTCAACATAAACATTTCGCAAAGTTCACATTTCCTCATTAAATATAGCGATTTCACTTCAGGTCACGAAAATTGATATGTGCCCACCTCAAATTCTTGAAGAAACCATGAAGAATATTGGGCGACTAGTCAAAAGTGAGAGTGTTTTAGCTACTCATTTTTCTTTGCAGATATCAAACTTGTTGTTCAGGTGCCGGTGCTCGAAAACTTCCTGTAATGGTACGAAATACAAACGATGTGATTCATGCGGCTGTGAATTTCCCAAGTAAACGGTAATCTTGACTGCTTCTGCCATAAAATCGCATCAAATTTGCTTGATTATATGAGTCTATGCTAATATTTTGTCTTTATTGGTTTTGTTGGTATTGTTTTTAACTTTTGATTGTTTTTTTTTCTAGAGTTTGCCCCATCTTCCAAGTGTCCAATGTAGAAGGCACCAACCTTGATCTTCTTAGACAGTTCTTGAACATCGTTCCACTGAGGCGGACACTTTGTGAAAATGATCCTGCTCATTTCCAGGTGAGATTTCGTGGTGAAGCTATTTTTCGCTGTTGTATCGTTCCGTAATCTCGAGGATGATTGGAGAAGCCCCCTCTAGCTCTCTGCTTGCTATATCACTTCGTCCTTTACAGATCGATGATGTGTACTGGGTGGAAGGTGTGGGTACGGTTGTGTCGGGAACAGTACTCTCAGGAACCATCAAAGTCAACGACACTCTGTTACTTGGCCCCAATTCTGTGGGAGAATTTGTGCCGCTGCCCGTGAAATCTATCCATCGAAAGCGAATGCCAGTATCAAGTGTTCGCTGTGGGCAGACGGCTTCATTTGCCTTGAGGTTGGCTTTGTGATGTTTATGAAATAAGTCAGTCTATCTTTTACTGTATGCTTTCCAGTAGGCTGTTTGTTGTGAAGTACCTTGCTTGTTTGTCTTAAAACTCCTTTTATTTTTGATATAACTTGCTTTGTACTTTATTTGCGTTCTTCTGACTATAGCAAAAAAGTGGTAAACCAATTATGTTCGTTCAGGAAAATCACGAAACGTGAAGTCCGGAAAGGAATGGTTATGCTGGATCCGCGGATGAATCCGGTGTCGAGTATGATGTTTGAGGCAGAAGTATGTTGTTTTTTCCTTAACTTGGACTATTTTTGAGTAAAAGTGAAGGATGCCTACAAGGAAGCAGATAGCATAGAACGAATCCTAGTTATTTTTTTTTCTTTGTGGCGATGCAACTACAATGACTACCTTCTTATATTTTTTCTAAAATAATCACTGGATATCAATTGTTTTGTAAATGTATTTTTAATTTAAAAGAACTTGCTTCCAGATATTGATATTGCATCATCCAACCACTATAAAACCGAACTATCAGGCAATGCTTCATATTGGATCAATACGGCAGACAGCAACACTTGTCAGCATGACTAAGGTTAGCTCATGTAACTTTTTGTGTTGTTTATATGTTTATATTCATGTAGTTTACTTACTTGTGACCTTGAAATACAGGCTTTGTAACCTTTTTGAAGCTGGTCTGTTGATCCATGGTCAAAAGTAATGCATGTAACACGCTTCATTTCTAATCGTTTTTCACACCATGGTCGCTGTTTATGCGCATAATTCATTTTTGATTCTTTTTTTTATATTGTAGTAGTTAAGTCGGGCTAGAACTCTCAAGGCAGCAAGCATATCTAGCTGAAAATTTCTGATTCACAGCAGTTCTTTGAAGAATGTGATTTCTAAACTCTTTCTTATTCATTTTGCCCGAAATCTGTGCTTTCAAGGAGGTGTTGCGCACTGGAGATCGTGATCGTGTGATGTTCAGGTTCATTCGTTTGCCTGAGTATATACGGCCAGGTAACCGCTATAAAACATAGTGACGAAATTTATATAGTTAGTCTTTTCACAACGGTTTATTTTTGAGGAACCAGAATGGTATTCCGCGAAGGAAGAACGAAAGCGGTTGGAACAGTGGTAAATGTCATTCCACAGGCGACACTGGCACAGCAGAGAGCCAAGCTTAAGGATAAAACGAATAGAACATGTGAGTTTCTGCTCGTAAGTATGCATTTATCTAAATTGACCTTACTCGAAGTTGAAGCTGTCTGTGTAACTTCCCTCAGTAACCTGACCGTAAACGTTAAAGAGCTTGAACAATTGTTATCCTACCATTTTGTGAAGTCTTATTTAATATCATGGGCAAAATCGGAAATTGTTGTCAATACTGCGAAGTTTCAACACGTCGATTCAGGATAACAACATTTCTCAACATTTGTCTAATTTCGGTACTCCTCCGTTCTTTTACCCTTCATGGTTTCGTAACTTACTTATTTCAGTTGTCAAACGCGGTGGACCGAAACCTCCAAATGGAAAGCCAAAGGCAGAAGTGAAGGAGTGACGTCGTCGAGTCTTCTTGTCCGTGTTTTCTAATGAGTTATATTGGGAAAAACATCCTGGAGTAAAATCATATAGCCTTGCTGGTCAGTTGGAATTGGTGTCATTTCCGGAAGCTCTTGTTCCTGATTTTGTTACTATACATGTTATGAAGTAGATCTCTGTAGGAACTAGTGGCGGTTACTGGGTGTGGATGGGTGAAGTTCATCGTCTCGGAAACTGTTAGCTGTTGTCTCTGACTCACTTTCACTTTCTTAATGTACACAATTGTTTCCTTTACTCTATTCATCTATTTCTATTAATTTATTCTGCGATTTATTAGTGCTTGCGAAGGTTTAGCTGAGAATTTCTTTTTTTGTCACACCCTGTAGAAACACCTTTCTGGGCCGCCATCGCTAGAAGTCTTATCCCGCTATCGATGTAGTTATAGTCTCTGAATATTTCTGGTTGAGCATGGTTAGTTTTCACCTATGTTTACCAAAAAACTAAAAGTTTTTTGTGTGATGCACGTAAATGTTTTTTTTTGGCTGGTACCAGAAAAAAAAATATAAGAAAAATGTTTTCAAAAATTTGAGCTATAGCGGTCACGCCTGTGATGCAGGATATCCGGTGGCCAGTACGGCTGTTGTTTTAGTTGATTTCTGGTTTCTGTCCTCGTAAACAAGCCCATCAAATTTGTTTTCCGAGAGCGAGATATGAGTTACATCTGAAATCTTCTCTAAAATGCCAACTTACTCCTTATCAGGTTTTTGGTTTTGTCCAAATTACTTCTGAAACAAAAGGAGTTGCGGACGAAGATATGTTTTTATTTCTGGATTCTAGTGTCCTTAAAAAATATTTTTTTTTTGCATTTTTCCAGCGGTTACTTCACTCTTCATGGTCAAGCTCTTTTATCTCCTCTTGCAAAGTTCCTGAAAAACCTTGGTAGGGTGTTTACCCTTTTCTCTGTTCCTTAGAACTGTTTGTTGTGCATGCATCTTGTTCTCTTTTCTCAAAATTTGCTGTTTATTCACGTTATATTAACGCTGGTTCTCATACCAATGATTGTTCACCACATGGGAAGGGTAGTTATTTGCTAAATGTAGATATGTAGTTTTAAATGTTCAAAATTTTTCTAGTTTTCATCTAATGGCGTTATCCAGTCAGTTAAGTTAGCTTTTAAGCTCCAACGGTTGCATCTTTTTTCTCTTATCCAAAGAGCACTCATAATTGGAAATTGTCTAGAAATTTAGAGATCTGTATAGTGACCTTCTGCTGATTCTGACTGCCCTGTTAAAGGCATAAGAATGATAGTACCATATTTTCTCATCCTAATTGTTTTGAGTATGTCGTACTGGTTCTCTTGAAACTGTTTCTCCCAATTATGAGACCGTTTTTTTTTCTCGGTTCGATTTTCGAACTTTTGTTGTTAAGTATGTTATTTTGGTTTTCGTATCGCCGGAATAGAATTTCCTTATAAATGTTTGTTTGATGTTATTTTTTCATCATTGGCTTCGAATGTTAAAGGAAATTTTACGGAAACCTTGCAGGGCTCATAAAAATCTTTATTTATAATAGAATACGTGGGCGGTTTTACAAGCTACAAACGAACATTCCATGTCTGAGAGGTTTGTCTCAGTTGGCTTTGACAAGTAATGCTAAAAATGCCATAGTACATTACATTTCACTCGAGAACACCGCTAATTTTGTTTGAATGGGAAGTCTAAAGCCTTCTCTTGAGCGTTTATGAGTCCTGCCATTGCCACTTCTCAAATGAATGAGTATTGTTAGGGGAATATCCATTCATCCTGAAGAGATCGTTCCACATTCTTCTTCGTCAGCTGTGGTGTCTGACGATGAACTATTTTCGTCCCCGGTGTTTCTTTGTTAGCTCTTGTGATGGTCTCATTATGCTGTAACTAATTTCGCTTTCTGTGACAGATTCTTGAAGAGTTGTACTTGAGATTTTTGCGGGTATATTCATTCATGTGTGACATCGGAGATTTTTCAGATTCTTGAGTGAGTCAGAGATGCTTCAGATTTTGCGAAACACTGTGGTCTCAACTAAAAACCTAAAGTTACTTCTAAGTAGGAGTTAGTCACTGGCTTGTTGATGACACATGACAAGTGGCATTACCCCGCTGTTCAAAAATAGGTTTGCTTACTAAGAATTGATTTCCTGGAGAAGGAGCTTGTGGCGCCGCATTTTTGAGTCGGCATTGAGCCAGTGCTCGTCTAAATGGCATCAATTTGTTCGTTTGATATGAGCTCGAAATGTTCGCCACTGGAACAGCTGCATGCTTTTTCTTCATACGGGATCATAGTTCCAGCTGCTCTCCCAGAAATGTTTCTCTTTTCCATGGTTAGCCTGGTTGTGGGCTGCGGGTTGCGCTCAGCAGAGGGAGTGGAAGCAGGCTGGCTTGTTTGGAAGCGATTCATGCCGCTATAGATCTCTTTAATTAATCATTTTCTTAGTTGAAAATTTAATGTTGATATCTTAAAATTTGGTATTGTTCCTACGAAAATGTAGGAAGTACTGCTCATGGGCAAATCTACACTTGCTGTATTCATAAGTATGTGGTCGCAGAGGACATACACATGGGTATCGTTATCCACGGATAGCGCCCGGGTATAAGCAGCGTCACATTTGGGTAAATATGTTGATGGTTACCAGGTAATGGGTACATTTTAGCATGTTAACACGGTCATTTTCAATGATGCATTCGTGGCCAGGTCACTCTGTGCCAAGAATCCAACGAAGCGCCAGCTTGCGCACGGAGTTGATGAGCAGGCAACCGTCACTGGTGAATTTTTTGTATGGAGTTGGATGCACAGAACGCAGCTCACGTTGTGCTAAAGCCAACGCTGAATCAAATCTCAATATACCAATTCACCGATTTTTAATTGGCAAACACTTTTCTAAAATGTTATATGTAACTTGGCGCATCGTTCGGTTCTATGCTGTGGGTAGTAGTCATTTTGTACGTTTGACTTCTTTAGATCTAGGGGAAGCTTGGAGCCAATTTTAATGCTGTTTTTATCTCATTTTTTTTCGTTTTTTCAAAGAAAGTACTAGTTTCTTATGTCTGAATAGTGATAAAAAGAGTAAGAGGAAAACCGCAATTTCATAAAAAAAAGTAGTTGAACAAAAATAACAAGAAAACCTGGAATTTAGTTCTCTGCTGTAAATTAGAAATCTGTTTTCGAGAATGATTTTTTCCTTTTTTTCTCTCTATTATTATCTTACCACAGGTTATCCGGCAACTTTTCCCTTTTACCTATAAATCTGCTTCGAAGATTTCTGCATTAGATTTGCTGAGTTTTACGCTTTTGCTGTTCCTTTCCAATCTTCATATACATGGTCTTAATTTTTTTCCATGTGTCGGTGATCGCGTGGTCCAAAGCACCCCCTCCCACCCCCCCCCCCTTAGCCCCTTTTTCGCTGTATTTCTCTTTGATTTCTTCTTTTTTCACTGCTTTTCTGCTCAGTAGTCTTCTTTCTCTGACCTGATTAACGAGCTAGATCTACTGACGTCATGACTTACCGTTAACAATTTGGGCAGGTAACAAGTGATATAAGACGGTAATAGAATAGTTGGAGTAGTCTTATACTTCTCTCTACTGGACTACCTCCATATTCACGACTGTTTAGTTCCTCATACTCTAACCTCACTTCCACTTCATCAACTACTCCTCATGTACTACATCTTTTAAAACTTCCTTGGGAACTGGTGATGAAAGGATCCAGTACCCGGGGGCACCAAGGAAGTCACACAATCGGTCTAGTTCTTAGCCCCGAAACCGGAAAGTGTGTAAAGTACATCTTCAGATCTATACTGTTATCCTGCTTCATTACTATGACTTCATTCCATCTGTGTGTCATACTGAAAACTGCAATTTTTTTTCGATTCATGCTCACTGACTTCTTACAAGCGTAAATTTAATGTGATTGAGCATATACTCATACCATCTGTTCATTTGTTTTTCGTGGGCTCCGACCAGAAGCGTGTCAACAATGTCAAAAATCATGGTTCCACTGGATCTACAAGCAAACATCATGAAAGTTTGGTGTCAGAAAGAAAATTGGTTCATCCGATTTCCGACGAAGATGTTGCAATTCCTGAGGAAAACGGGGAGAGCTCAGCTCCCAATTTCCAGAAATCCGAAAGATTTCGCAATTTCTGGGATTTAATCATTTTTTACACGAGACCCTCCTAAAGAGCAGGTTTCTGTGTGCCGAACTCTTCTATCCATCCCACTTTTTCTCATGTGGACTCGGCCACCCCCTCATTTATCCACCAAACAATGATTTCCTCTCGAGAAATCCGGACCACAGCCGAATTCGTAGGCGAGCATCCAGAAAACTCGTCTTTTTTCTGCAGGTGAGCGGAAAAAACTCTGCACGAGAAGTGTGTTTATTGATTTCATGTTGTATTTAGTGTGGCTATCGGTGATCAGCTGCTGATTGATCACCACCTCTCGGCGGAGGACGCAGCTCCGCCCTCGTACGAATCGCGCTGCTCCTCAGCCCCGCTCTCCGTCGCGTTTGCTCTCCGCAGTCTTGCTGAGGCACACGTGGATCTTTCCTACACATTCACTGACGACGACGCTCCGCAGAGATGGTGGTGGGTTTTTAGTGTTCGTTTTTTAGCCGTTCATCGTGACCCGGGGTCAGTTTTTCAGGGGTTGGTTGCTGGATGTTTCGTCAAAAAACTTCCGTATTTTAAATATTTTTGTGCCCCATCTATGCCTAACTATCGGTAGCTTATCTAGCCTGAGGTTGCTTAGAGCTGAAAGAACGCTAAGGCTTAACAAACTGCATGTTCAACTGTCCTTCAATCTCATTATGTCTTAAATTCATAGAAATCCTTGTGTTAAATGGTACCTGAGATCGGTAAGTTCTTCTATTCCCTATCGGCAAACGTCCTGCCAATATCGAGTTCAAGGCCGAAAAGGCCTAGACTATTCTGACAGAACGCCAAGGCCTATCCGCCAACCTAGTCAGGTCGATCTGTGGCTCATCGTGGAGGCTTTACACTCATTTATTATCCGTCATAACCTTGAAAATTTTATGGGTTCAAAGGAATTAATAGGTTAAAACTATTTTACACATTGCCAGCTGCGTGGTTATGATGTTCGAGGCGATCCTTAACAATGTGCCGAAGTGTCAGAGTGTGATTCTAAAAAAAGATTGAAGATTTACATGGTTATTTTTGGGGAGTGGTGCAGGTCATTTTTCTTGGTCATCACCCAGCTTCTGCTCTAGGTCTTTCCAGAGAAACTTTTGCAAGAATTTCAACTGCTAATAATCTGATTGTCAAATAGATGGCTCGTAATGAAGGAGCTCTGAGGTGCTAAGGTGCTGGGATTTGTGCTGGAATGACGATGCGGCACGAGCGAGGCGCACCCCAAAAGTGGTAGAATCTCTTGATGATCCTGGCTGTTTTTAAATACTCTCGCCGCGATGGAGTAAAACGAGATCCCTGCTTTCTCAATGTACTAGCGTTCTTAATTTTTTCACTGTCCTCCATAGCTTCCTCAGCAGGTCATGCGAGGACTATTTTATTTGGCAGACCTGTCAATTTTGTCCAAAAATGACGTCTACAATCCTTGCTCGTACCTCCTTATGAATTCCAATTTTCTTGCTTGCTTTCTGGCTGCAATTGAAGAATCTCCCATTTAATGAAAGCCTACCTGTTTTTAAAATTCTGAATTACCCTTGCCAGTCTACCTCTTCCTGCTTGGAGTGGAATTTCAACGGAATAGAGAAAAATCTGTCTTTCATCATGAGTTACTCTCTCTTATATTTTTTCTCATGATCAGGATTGATTATTGATCTTGCTCTCCATTGCTTTGCGAATTAGTTTCCTTCATTTTTCCGCAGTTTTTTGTACTGAATTGGCTGTAGTAGGTAGAAGATCAACAAAACTAACTCATCTTTTGGGCAGTTGCGCTTACAAAAATCAAATGATCTGTGTGCTGTGCACTGGTCATCGCTATGCGCTATCGATTTATCTTTTTTTTTTTCGTTCCTACATCTGGCGGTTATTCAACCTTAAATCTTAGCTCATTACGTGAGTGTTTTGATGTGTATATTTGAGCTGAGCTCTGTTTTCACACTCCATTTTGATTTTAACATTTCGAAATTTGAAACAGTCCTCGAACTATTTCCATCTAGTTTTTCAGCGCTTAATTTAGGATTGATTTCCTTTGCGAGATTCCAGCTGACGCTGTTCTTCTCTACCCGCATAGACTCGTTTTTTAACTTTCACGGTAAAAAAATTTCCACTGTTACTGTATTTTGTTTCCGATATTTTGAAATATTTACCGTTAATATGGTGATCTTTCGGCTGAACAGTAGTAGAAATTCACTCAGTAGAGTATTATAATAGTAACAAGTTTCTATCGCCATGAAATAATGATAGCCCCAACCAAAGTTGCTGTTGGGTTGGGAAATAGAAAAATATTAAAACACCTTGGATTTAATATAGAGCGCTTCACGCAGCGCCCATAGGCATATCCACTCTCATGCTCATGGTTCATGTACAAAATGATCCTGAAGCTGCTTGCCACGCTGGTGTGTATCAAAAATCGTGAAACTTTCATGGAGCTATCGGGTAGCTCACTCGACATGTGCTAGTTGTCCACTTTGGCCAACATATCTTATCTTACCTGCTTGAAAAGATCTGTGTTGACTCGGACCACTTATACTCAATGCGTGCGTGCGTCAAAAAGTAACGATAATCTCGCGAGGGAAGCTCATGAATGAGTTTCTATTATTCGTTGTGATTGCATAAAATACGCTATGCATATACGAGTGTATCTTTGCGCATACTTCTTTATATAGTCGCACGTATGACGCACGCAAGCGCTGAATATGAATGTCCTTATTCAGCCCAATTTGGCTTGATTACCTGGTGCTTTTCGCGATTGATTGGAGGCCTGAAAGACACAATTGGGATCAAATATGTTGTCGAATAAGTCCAGAAATATTTCGAACGAGAGCGAGAACTCTGCTCTCATGTCATAATATGTTTTAAGAGCAATATGTATTGGTCTTTCTTGCGGGCAGCACTGAATATTAGGCTGTAAGTGCGCAGTTTTTCTCAAAGCGACGGCATTTTCGCGTTGTAAGAGGATTTTTGCGTGTCTGCCGTGCTCGTTTTTACCTCTTCATAAGTTCTCGAGTACACGTGGGCTCAACCTGCTGCGTTGGTTGAGTCATTTGAGCCGGTGAGATAAAAGGTTAAGCATCTTGAACGCCTCCGCTTTGGGGTTTCTTTGTTGGGATCGACACCGCATCTGTCACGTTTGCAATTAAATCAACAATCTTTCAGCAAAATGGCCTGTAGGGAGAGTTTTGTTTTTTCATCCTGGCCTCTGTCCGATTTTGAAAGGTCTGTCCTTGAAAGGTTTTTTTTATCAACCGCTCAGATTTTTTTTGAATCAAAGCCCTTTGGGGTATCTGTGGCTAAGAAAATCTCCTGACTCTGGACACTGAGCACTGGTTCAAGATGACATTACACCTTTGAATCTAAAATGAAATGCCCGTCTGGAATTTTAGTGTTCCGTACGTGATATCTCGGAAATGTGCTTTTTCTCACGTGCAACTGTTCAGTTTGCTTTTGTATAGGGGAGCATATGTTGTGTGCCCCTGAGATGAGCGATAAATGCACTTTTTAAGTTCATTTCTCATTGTACATTGAAATTCATTTGGGAAGGAAAGTTTGATATCACATTTTCTGGATCCGGGAATTCCATAAACTAGCTGCTAGATTCTGAAGAATTGGCTAGACCGTCATCTGCTTTGTCTTTGTCGCAAGAGGTTCTCTACTCTACTTTTTTGTCTTCCTCTCTTCTTGTCTCTCTTTTTACTATGCTATTTTCCATACATGTCCTAAACGTTCATGCCTAGTTCACTATCAATCTTAATTTACTTTTTATTTACATTCAGTTTTGAGCACAAGACTCCTTTTTTATAGATAGTTTGTTAATTGGTTGGAGAGACCCCAGAGAGTGAAAGAACGCGAGAAAGTGCATACTATTCGAAGAGGGTGGTGAGAAAGACGAGGACCGTGCACGAATATTCAAATATCGTTGCGTTTGGAACAAAATATAGAAAACCCATTCGTCTGTAAGGGCCCGCACCTAGGATATAAATAACAGCCTGGGCCCGCATCCGATATGTTTAACTCTAGTGGGGGGTGGGAGGGGAACATGAGGTTCGAATATCCAGTCCCATTAGTTTTTATCTACTCTGCCATCCAGTCTAATTTGTCCGTCCACTGATCATTCCTTGGCGCATATGCTGTGTTTTGGCAGGAGCCAACACGAATTGATGATGTAGCAGATGATGTTCTTCACCAACTGGAAAAAATGTCTCGCTGTAAAATAAATGGACACACATTTCGGCGGATAAGCTTCATCTGGATAGCAGGTTATCCAAGCCACCCCAATATGTCATTTACGGCGCGTTTATCCAGTGGATATAGCATATTAGATGCGGTTTCTGACGAGGATCTCTGGAAAGGGGGGAGGGGGACGTGACTTACCAATGGACCTCTTCGGGAGGAGAACAATGGGTAGTGTACATGATTGGAGAGGATCTACGGGCAAAGTAGAAGTTCTGGATCCCAATGAAAAGATTACTCAAGTAAATATTGATACGGTTTGCGATTGGGTGGATTTGAGATGGATCGTTGCTTCCAAGCACTTTCAAGTGTTTCCAAGCACAGTGGCGTTTTAAAGTAAATCTAAACCATGAGCTCAGCTGCTGGGCCGTTTTTAACCTTAGTGTAACTTGCAGATATTTTTGATCCACTCGGAGTTATTCGTGGATTCTTACCTATGTCATAACTGCGTGGAGGGATGGGGAGAGGTATAAGAGGAGTGTTATCAAAAATCTTATCGGAAAAAATCCAATAATGAATACAAATATTGAGCTATCAGGCAATGGTAATTGGACGATTTATGAGAGTAGAGGTCTGTCTGGATTTTTTCTTCATTTTTGAAATGTACATATACCGTATCGTATTCATAAGAAAGAGAGTCATTCAAAAAAAAAAAACGCGAGCGAATAAAAATGAAACAAACATGACCAAGTAACATGAAATTAATGGAACCGAATACTGAACAATCTCATGACTTCAGTTACGACTCAGGCGCTCTCGCAGATCAACTGAAATTTGGAGGAATACACTGTTTTTGGCTGAGTCTTTTGTAGTTTTTACCAGCTCTAGAAACGAAAAATTGTGGTCTGATATTTCTCCTGGGTTTGGGGCTAATCATTTTGCTAATTAAACGTCGAATGTGTCCTGCACGAGTTTTTTTTTAAGCGCTTTGTGAAAACATAGCGAACATCTTCCATATGGCTTGGTTTTTTCATTAATCGACACAATTGCCAAATCTTATAACGTTTATGTGACACATGTGTGATCGCTGCACGATTGGGATGCTGTCTGTGACTGGTACGTATGCTTGTAATAATAGTATGGAAACTAATGGGAGGAAAAAAGAGAAAGAGTAGAATCAGAACTTGAATTTGAAAGAAGTCAAGAGTGAGGGTTCCCAACTTTTCAAAAGATAAATGCTGCAATTTATTTCTTCTTGAGGGCATAGGACACTTTTTCTGTTTTTGTTTTACTGGAATATTTCGCGCTTTTTATTGATGTTCCATTCAAATTTCCATGGTAGAACCTGACAACAGCCTTAGAGGTAGTATCTCATCTCGGAAATGTCTTCGGAATTTTATAGATAGCAGATCTCCAAACGAATCTCCTGCTTTTCGTCATTGTATACATGATTCCTCACGAAAGTGCAAACATTCTCGTTCCTCGGCTCCTTCCTTTGTGGAGAATCCAGGCCTTCACTAAGACATCTGTCACAAGGAGGTGCTGGACGCCAGCGATCCTTGTTATCGACTGCAGCCCTTTGCGGCAGATGCCTCAAGGTGCAGCCGAAATTCTCTAAAAAAGAATAGGCTGAGAAAGGGGTTTTGCAGCAACTTTGTGTGGAATCGTGCATACCATGTTGATCAGCGTCGCCCGGCGATTCTCTTGATGTAAAACTCTCTATCAAAATGGAATTGAAAGTGGGACATTGCCTTCAGCCTTGCACATCTCTTTGAGACATTTCACAAGAAATATTAGGTCGTCAAGTATGAAATGTCTGATTTTGGATGAGAAGATTTCGAGTTTTGTTTCTAAAGCAAAATGCAGTATAAGATATCCGATTATGCTTCTATACTATCCCCACAGCCTTGCCATCCTAACTGCAGCTTGACTGCGCCAACAGCTCGGAAATTTGGAAAGCTAGTAGCAATCAAGTGGCGAAGAGCGTTTCCAACATCATGTTGAAAATTGAACATTTTCTCCAGCAAGAAGTGAGCTAATCCCCGAAAGGAGTTGCGGCCAAATAGAGCAATGTTTGCCCAGTACAGTGAGTTGCAGGTGGGTCCTCACCCCTGCACCTCTGGCTTAAGCAGCGTGGATTTGTGGAAAATGGGCAAAAATTTGCACCCATTTTTGAGGGTCAAACGGGGAAAAATTCGTTAACCGAACCACTTTTGATGGTCATATTGCCTTATGTACTTAAATATTATTGGATTATAAAGGCCACACCTTGCTGCTCACGTTGACCTACATAGTTTGACTCCTATCCGCTTCGGCTACGGCTTCCAGCTCATCGATATCCAGGTTCATCATAAGGCTCGCTTTGGAACTTCATGTCACCTGAGCGGAACTTCCCAAGCGAACGGTGTTCAGTGCATTTACTAGCCAAATGCCCCTTAACACTACAATGATGTTCCCGGCTTTCTCAGCTCTAATGGCTGGAAAATAGAACCTATATTCCAAAATGACTCGATATTTCGTCTTTGAGTAGTTCTACAAGAAATGGTTTCAAACAAAAATTCGAAGACTGATCAAAAATCCAGGAAGTGATTTTAAAAGCAAGAGGATGTATCTTCATAATGAAAATAAAGATGAGGAGAGATCTAGTAAATCTTCGAAGATAGAGACTGTCAAACTGACCGCTCTTAAAATCGGACATTTCATACTGGACGAGCTAATAACAAAACTCCAAGTTTATCTTAATTTTTGTATACTTTAGTTTATTTTTCTCGAAGAAGTCCAGCATTATTTAGATACATACTCTTTCGTAATGAGAATAATTATTTATAAAGCAAGATCAACGGTGCATAGTTTACGCCACATTGGAGGGTTAATCTTTTTTTCTGGCTAATTTGCGTTCCTCACTTTTCTCTTGCCTCGCTTTGAACAGTGTCCACTGCTCACTGAATCAACAGCGCCAGTTGTTAGTTGCTGGAATTTCCTCGATTTGAGGCGATCGTTGCCCGAAGATTGATTGTACTGCAGAACATTCGAAGCACTATGGGAGTACGTGTTGGAACAGCTGTAGTTAGAATTTGAACTACATATGTTATGGGGACAAATTCCTCGATGTACATTCATTTCTTCGAGTACTGGAAGGAATGATTTTTTTCTGTTGAAATCTCCACAGTGGATTTTGAGTGATTTCGGTTACTTTGGATGGTGAATTTTTCAAAAGTTATCTTCGAAAGTGCGTAAAATGGGTGGGAATAACTTCGGAGAAGAAATTTACTTGCAAAATGCCAAAAGCTGCAATCCTTTGCTCGTAACTGTTCACGTTTTGTCTTACACTGTACACCTATCCATGATGGTTGCAATGTAGTGTTATAATGTTATTGTGGACTTGTTGGGCTTATGTTTCTGTACAAGGATTTTTTACACATTATAAATTGCATAGATCTTTTTACTACATAGTTATGAATGACTTGTCTCCGTCACAAAAAGTTGAGGTTAGCATTATTGATGAGCAATATCTTGTGCACTATCTACTCCATCGCTTAAAGCTCCATCTTTGCATATAATTCTCCAGTATTCAGCTAAGGTTTTCTTGTCTCTAATCTCCTTTTCGACGTAATTTTGGAGGAAATTAAAGTTACTCGTTATAATTTGTTTTGCAGAAACTCGCCAAATATGTTAGAGTTGACCAGTACGGGCCACCTATGTTGATACCAGACACAGAAAGTTAGCAAATCCGTAGTGCAGGCCACTGAGCGCCGACCTAGTAGGGGCAGAGAGGCATATGTAGCAGAACCGTAGAACCTTCGCAATTCCATGGACGCTCCGCCCCAACTCTCCCCGAAATTAGCAGGCTAGAAATGGTTTTTCCGAGATTTTTGCAGGAAGTAACATGTAATTGTGATCGTTTTCTCCCACGGTTTCCAATTATGTAAAAATTTCGGGAACGAAAATGAGGTGAGACAGTGCCTTCTAGCCTTCTCATTAAATGTGTCTAGCTTACTGTTGCTCTACTTGCTTATGATATTCTTTTCTTGGAAAGAAGTCACAAGTAGCAAAGTAATACCAGGGATCTAGAAAAAATATGTACGCGCGTTTCCACTCGCTATACATAAGTACATACAGTGCTCGCTGGAGTATTGCCTGTCGAACCTTGGAGGTCTTGAAAAATTCAAGAAAAAGATTTGTAGATGTTTGACCCATCAGTGATTGGGGCAAATCTTCACTGGTGAATGCGGATGAAGTTATTTCACCTATGTTTCAGTGTTCCTTTTTTGGTACACCGTAAGTGTGCGAATAAATAAATGAATAAAAGTCTGGATCGCGGTATCGTTTTGACCAGTGCTTTATTCCACAAAATTTGAATTCGAATAATCTATTCTCAAAATTGTGTTGATATTCAGTCTGCTCAGAGTGGTTGCCTCGATATAGTGCTGATTTCCGCCGCTTTACTTTCCTGTCTTTATTTTTTTTTTCCTCTCTTAGGGCAGATTCACGTTCTTGTTTCTTTCCAGAAGGTAAAATTCGCCAAGGAGCAATATGATGTTATGAAGAAGTTTGAAGCTCACCATCATCCGGATATTTGGAAATGGATTATGGACAAGGTTAGTAAGAGAATGTAACCTCCAGCTGATTCTGTTTCAGTGGACATTTGTCTTATTTCTCTCTTAACTCTTATTCTCATTATGAAATAATTTTTTCTTGTTGAAAATTCAGGAATGGCATGTCTTTCAGGTTGGTCGGAGTGAGAACTTGGAAATACTGGACGTATCCGAAGAAGCATGCGTTTTTTCGATAACGTTAGCAGAGAAGCATCCAAATAACAAGTGAGCAGATTTTCTTATACTAAAAATGTGTAGATTTCTCCATGTTTCCATATAGCGTTTCAACGGTCCTATTCAGTTAAATATGTATAATATGTATATTGTAGCAAAAGAACATTTAACCTAATTACCGCTTTCTTTACCAAACATCGTACATTCCAGGCTGACTATCGCTTCTAGAGGTGAAAAGCCGAATTTCGATCTGCCATCTAACGTAACTTTCAAGCGGGTGGATTTTCAAAAGAGTTTCGCAGATATTGAAGATGTAAGTTTCACATTATACTTTTATTTGTTGTGCGAGAGCTGGTCCCCGTAGTGATTTGATCTTTGGATATTATAAGTACATGTGATTTTTGCACAAAGAGATAGGGAAACACATGTGATCCGTGGGGACCAGCGTTCGTACTTGGATTTCTTTGCAAATAATATTTGAGTAATGATGTAGAGTAGTGGTTCTGCTGCGTAAAGGAGGGCGAAGCATATCCCGTAGATAAGGCTCATTTTTCGCAGTGGGTTTCCTAGAAGTTTCCTAGATCGTTATTAATCCAGAGAAGGGAATATTTGGAACTTATGCGCATATAACTGTGTGAAAAACAAAAATAATGGTTCGCCAGTAAAACCGTTTGAATTAGTCCATGTCGATTTTATTTAGCCATCTGGGGCAGATGCTGAGCAATTGTCGCTTTATGATCTTTGTGTACATACTGCTACGGCGCATCTTAGCTCTCCGCTTCTGTAACTCCAAGGATTCTATCCGCCAAGTGACATTTCTGCTGTTTATGCGTCGGACTCTTCATTATTTTCTGTTCACGATCGAGAGAAACTGCGCCGCTACCACTCGTGCATAGAAGAAATGACGCGATTTAGCTGACTCGCCTAGGGTCATGAAAACTGGTAAGAACTATAATATAACTATAAAAATGGCGCTTCTCTTCAGATACCTGACGTGCCAATGTGGAATTCAAATTTTTATGTCATTGACATGTGACTGAGATCTGACATTAATCCTGCCTTGTTTAAACAAATGGTCTCCATTTCTTCTGATCCTGAAGAACGCGGCACAATCATTGTTTCTTACTTCTTCTTAACAGTTTCTTCTGGAAAGATGGATGATGAACATTGTGCTCGGCTAACATCTGTCGCATCATGTAGAGCGAACGCAAACACATTAATTAACTACTAGTATTTGTGCCAAAATGTTCTGGCTAGCAGCGATGCTTGGATACTTTGGCAAACAAAGATATGCAAAGCCCCGACTTATTGCTGTAGAAGCCAAAGGGTTCCTGGAAAATTGGACATTTACCAGGGTTTTCAGAATTCCGATGTAACTGAGTAATGCCTAGCAATAAAACAAAAAACTGTAATTGAATCAAGCGATTATTTAAAAAAGGAAGCAAACTTCTATGCTCTTTCGACCGATTTGTCGTGTTTTCTTTGTTTTTCCAATACTCTTCTCCTGAGAGCTTGCGACAAAGACCACTTGTTCTTTTCGAGGGATCAACAAGTGTCGACACTATGCACATATTTGCAGTGTTTCTTCTTGAACAAGGGGCGACAAGGTTCAGGATTTGGCTCGCAGAAACTTCAAGAGATTTGATTTCAGATTGGAACGTTCGACTTTATTATTTTGAACGAGATGACCCACGAAGTGCCCGATATGGCAGCGTTTTTCAGAAAATTAAAAGTTCTTCTCAAAGGTGAGTTGAAACATTTATTTGTTTACAGCTCTTCTTTTTATTTTTAGGAAAAGTGGTGTTTTTTCTTCAGATAATGCACCAATAGTTGTTCTGGCTCGACCAAAAAATCCACCACTTCCTGTGCCCGAGTGTTGTTTGATGTTATGGAGAAAACTCGCACCAACGAGGGAAGAAGTGCTAGCTGCTGTCAAAGCGGTAGGTTTGAAAGAGAAGCTTTTGCAGTTTTCTAAATCAGATATCATTCAAAAAAATATTTCAAGCATAGCATGCTCAGATACGTATGTACTAGCCAGCGGTGGGTGGGAAGAAAAAAAGGTGGGGGGGGGGGGCAGAAAGCTGTGGAATTTTAAATGCTTTTCCAAGATATTCAATTTTTCCAGGATTTCCAAACTTTATAATGAGCCAAAGTATGTATTTCTATCAACTGGTTGCTGATAGTTTATCAATGCATTTAGTTTTGAACTTAATTCAACCATCCAACTTTGGAATTTTATTTGCAGAATTTTGTTTCACCTGGGATCTTTTGGGGTAGCTCTGCTTATTCATTTTTTGCCATTCTTCACCCTTCTCTTTTCAAAAAAAAAAACTCATAGACACTCATCTTTTCCTAAATGTTTGGCTTTTCCCATGTCGCGTCGCATTTGATACATTTTCGACATTCTTCCACCGTTTCTTAGCTTTCGCTGCAATGCTGTGGGGAAGTTATCAGTTTCTGTTCGTAACCTCATCCATTCGGATCACATGAGACTTCAGGATTTTCTGTGGGGACCCGCTATTGTTGTTTTCTAAACGGGTTTAGGGTTGTGGAATCCTGCCATTTGCGCTCCTTCCCTTAATGCGCGATTGACCTCCCCATAGGAGCATCGTGAAGTGCCGGTAATATTTGCGAATTTCATGTAAATCCTTGAATTTCGTTTGTTTTTAACTCTATCTTAGTAATGCAAAATTACCCTTGGCCTGGATGCACCCCTAGAAAGGTAGGCAATCTCATTCTCATTGGTATGATTTCCTCTGCGTTGCAATTACTAGGTATAGACAACTTCACCTACTCAGACACTCCATGGATTGGAGCCGAAACGACTCCGCCCACTCTTGTCACTAGCAACGTAATAGCAACGGCCGTTGCCGCAGCAACGGTGGGTGCTATTGCGTTGCTGCTAGCGACCGACGGTTGCTATTGAGTTGCTATTCGGGCCACACATGGCGGCCATGTTCACCGACGGTTGCTGTTGAGTTGCTATTCGGGCCACATATGGCCGCCATATGTGGCCCGAATAGCAACTCAATGGCAACCGTCGGTTGCTAGCAAGTCTTTCTCATTATCCACTCGTCATTGCTAGCAAGTCTCATTCTCAAGTCGTCTCTCGCCGAGTGCGGTCGATATTCTTTTTGTCTGATCACCTTGTTTTGTCTGATGTCTGATTAGGTGAAACTGCATAGAGTGACTTCTGGTGAGAGTGTATCCTCTCAGGTCCTCTCGAGCTCTTCCTTCTTCCTTCTTAGGGGGGGAGGTTCTGAAGAGAAATAATATTCTTTGAGAGGACTTTTAACCTCAAAAACTACTATTTCTCTCTTGAAAACTTAGCATTACATCATCAATGAAATGTTTATAGCCTAGAAAATATTACACTTCTCTAAAATGGCAGCTTATGAAGTGTGCAACAAAAGTACGGTCTGTTAGTTCACAGAGGGCGCCTGATCCGACTTTGTCTGCAATTACGACTTTGCCCGCAGAAAGCGTTTGGAAGTATATTTTAGCGGATGGCAGTATGGAAAAATCAGAATGGAAGGGATTGCATCATATGCACTTCCAAAAGTGTAAAAATTAGACCAGTTCGCCAAGCGAGTTGCATGAGAATGAAAAGTTGTGGTCGACAACGCAGTAATGAGTGCAAGTAAGAGAGGTGCCGCACGTAAATTAAAAGGGTGGTGACTTTACGCGTTGGCTGGTCCTGCGGCGAGTGAGCGGAGTTGGACGAGTTTTCCCCGCAGCCTTTACTTCATTGTAGGTACGAGCAAACATGTTGTTAGGCGAAAGGTAAGAGGTAAATTGCCGCTTAAAAACAATGTCGATGACCATTCTTTGAAGATATTGCATGAGAAAAGTGATCGCTTCTTTAAATTCATCCAGACAAGTACTGCAGGGTCCCACTGCATCATTGAGATTACCCATGGTTGGTTAACGTGTTGATGTACCCAAAGTTACCCTTTATCTGTGACCGCATGCATCATTGAGATTACCCATGGTCCATAGAGTGTTGACGCCCGTGTTTACGATCTGTACGATTAGAGGTGTGGACATGTTTACCCCCAGTAATCAAAATAATGCATGCGGCCCAAGGGTAACGTTGAGTACGCTAACACGTTTACCGTGGGTAATCTCATAGGTGCATTCGTGCTCTGCTGTTCTTGTCCGGATAACCTTCTACAGCGATACCTATTTAAGCTATTTTCAGGCTGACCTAACCTCCACGTGTTTCTCCGCAGCTGTGCCAATTTCCGTTGATCGATTTGATTGGGAGAAAATTTTATATTCAGGTGAGGAACATAGTTCTCCTCATCCAGAAATTTCCAAAATTTTTTAAGATCATTAGTTTGGAAAAAAACATGTTAGCTAGGACTTCTTTTCCGTTTCAAGTATTCACATGTGTTCTATGGAATGCAGGCTGAAGGAACAGCTGACGAATTATTGGGAGAAATGCTATCGACTGCTCGGGAAGAAAAGATATTTACTCGATATTTATGAGCAGTGAAGAGGTCGAGAAAAGAAAAGTTAAAGTAGCCTATCTGCTCACGACAACTGATCCGTTCATGGTTTTTTTTCCTTATTTATGGCATATGATAGAAGAAGAGATGAGGAAAAAGAAAACACTGGCAATGTCGCAAATAACCATGCTACCGCTCCAGTAATCATGGATATTTCCAGGATGTTTTCCTGCTGTGAAGAACACACCGAAATGCACAGAAAAAGAGATAAGAGATTACTGCAACAACATCACTGGCAAAGTTGCTTTTGAAGAAAAGATCAACATTTTCCTGCTAAGAAATCCGTAACTTCAACGGATCCGTTGATAATTCACTGTGTCCATGACAAAAAAAAATTGTGTGATCAATCTCTGTAGTTATTCTCACATGTATAGCATATTTATTGTATGAATCAGTGCCAAATTCTTTGTTTCCTTCATTCAGACTACGTTTTTATTTATTTCATCTAACACTTATGTTCTTTCAATAGGAAAGTGATGTTCATATGAATAAAGGTCTGTGCAGGAGATTATTTTCTCAAGAGAGTTAATCAAAAACATCTGTCGTATCTCTCCCAGAAGAATGGCTCATTCGAATGATTGAACTAGCATTCGATCCGCTCCGAGGATCTTGGAAACTGGATGCTCTCCTGAACTAGACGACCAGGATACATATTGAGTGGTGAAAAAGGAACACTACGAGACGACACTCTCTTGTGCTACTAGCGAGTGAAGCAGATTTCGAATTTTGGCAACCGAGGTGCCGGAAATCTTAGGCTCATTACAGGGTCCTGGACGCATTACTATCAGATTGGTAACCAGTCACTTTACCAATTTCACTTGGAATAGAAGTCATAGGATTTGCATTCTCGAAACCAACGTTGGTTAGCCTGTCTGGTTATCCTACAGACTAAACGACGCTAGGAGACGCAAGGCGTAAAAGTTGCTTTCCTAACGTGGGTCTGAATTCATCACTGGAATTACCCTTAGTGAACATGTCAACATACTCAAAGTTTTCTGGACACCAGCATTCCTGCCAATCAAACTAACTCAATTCTGCCACGAGTGCCAGAAGTTATATCCCACAGAACGTTGGAGGATCGCCTTCGACACTGATCAAAAATCTAGGAATAAGTACGAACGAACACGAGTCACCATGCAGCAGACAGCGTTTTATCAATGTTTCGTAGGTTTGATTTATCCTGTGATGCTATTCGCGGTTGTACTGACGACCAGTCATGTATCCAGCAGACACCCTTGGTACACTAAAGGATAGCTAATGTCTGTCTGTTTCACCGTTATCCGCGAATTCGGCAGAAGCTGTAATGTGAACCCTTGGCTCCTGAGAGCGGAAAGGAGGATCACAACACTCCAAATGAAATATGTTCATGGGTGGCCAGCAGTGGGTAGCAAGCTACCTACTCTGTAAGCCAGTATGCGGTGACAAAATAAGCTTTGACATCGCGGTGTAACTGCTGGTGAAACGTGTTCTACCTAGGTCGAAGTACCAGCTCCGTGGAGCAGGGAGGCGGATCGCTCCGAGCTGTGCTTGCTGTCTGCCACAGTCGGGTGAACACGACTTGTCCTGTCCGATCGTTAGGATCAACAGTGATACACGTCTTTGCACGTAAATTTGCTCCAGCAAACTGGTTCATTGCCCCGGGTGAGAAAAAACGGGTTTGTAGGCCATTTTTGGGACATTTCAAGTACATTGCCAGGATTAGCGCATCGGGAAAGTTCGGAATGTGTTAAAAGTCAAAACACAAAGATGAGGTGGGCCCCCTCACTTTAAGAGTCGCGCGGGTTCTTTAACTTGTTAGTGAAGAGATTATTAGGCACTATTATCCTTAAACGTCCCCAAAAATAGAGCGGACATACACAGGAGATTCCTATACCCCAAGCAGAAAGGCGAAGTGCTGTGGTAAAAATTAGCCCCGCGGGTGCCGTTGGAATTTGCATCAACTCAGCATCTGTAATTGCGTACAAGCCATGCTTGCTATTCGACGCCTCGAACGTGCACTTTTAATTTTTGTGGTTTTAGGGAGGTACTCGTTCGCTATTTTAGCGGAGCTTGTTTCTTTATGTACTGCACACTTACTCTGAAGAAATTAATGTTTTTCTTCCATTCTATACCTATAACTTTTCTGCGGTCGTCACAGTACTACTCTTGCTTCCAAAAACTTTTATTTTACCGATTCTTACTATTGCTTTCTTTTTTCTCAAACACCTTTTCTTTTACTCAGTGATAGTTATGGTCTGTGGAAATCTTTGTACAAAAAAGTTTTAAATTCGAATGT